>CM026162.1:3902889-4078753 GCA_014825975.1 Bombus haemorrhoidalis | reverse complement strand
TACTACTACTACTACTACTACTACTACTACTACTACTACTACTACTACTACTACTACTACTACTACTACTACTACTACTACTACTACTACTACTACTACACTACTACTACTACTACTACTACTACACTACTACTACTACTACTACTACTACTACTACTACTACTACTACTACTACTACTACTACTACTACTACTACTACTATTACTATTGCTATTGCTATTACTATTACCACTGTTATAATTATAATTATTGCGATTATTGCAATTATTGCGATTATAATTATTATGTTATTTCTATTTTATTTTTATTTTTATTATATATAATAATGTAATTGAAAATTTTTGAAACGATATTACATAAGGTTAATAATAAACAAACGCATCTTCATTTTTGTTGTTATATTTTTGTTAGCCTCCTGAAGTCCTGTTTAAATAAAAAGCATTCAGTTATCTCTACGAAAGGAAATGTAACAGTTATAAAATGATTTGTTATATTTTTATGAATGCATTTGTTGTCTGTGGAAACTAACTACTGAGAACATTGTAAGTACTATAAATTAAATTTGATTACAATTTAGTGGAAACATAATCGTATTCTACTTTCCTCATTCCACATAGGTAATTTTGGCACTAATCGAAACATATTTTATGTAATTATATTAGGAAATTGTAACGTATTTGGTAGTAATTTATAACATTTAAATAGTCTTACAATAATTTAATTGTGTTACATTCCACTCGCAATTTTATTTATTCTTAGATAAGTAAATGAGATATCTATGCTGTATAATAAAGAAATTGATTATAAAATGTATATCTTCGTAGAGAAGAACAAAATTGTAATTAATTCATTTTAATTTTATTTCTTACTATTGTAGAAATTTAACAAATTTATCTTTTTCTCAATGCAGCAATTATTATTTTACTACAAAGTTATTCATACCTTTGTATATTAGAAGATTATTATATTATTAGAAGATAAACATCAAATATCGCGCCATAATATAATGTGATTAGTTTTACTTAACATTTTCATTTCGTCATATCCAATCAAATATGAGAATGTTATAAACACAAGTTATTTGAAAATAATTTAAATTTTGGGTAAGCCTAGTTAAAATATTACACATTAATTCTTACGTAAAAAATAAAATTTTTATACTGAAACATTGTCGAAACATAAAATTATTGACTTTTTCATAATACTTTACAGCTACAATGTAAGTAGGTACAGATGTTCCTACGACGTAGACAATAGATAACTAATTGAGTTTTTACTTACCTTCACATATATTGGTGATGGATGAACCAATATCATCGTCGGAAAAATCGAAGAAGATTAATGTTATAAGTAAACAAACAATTCATCAAATTTGTTCTGGTCAGGTGAGGTTAACCTACGAGTAATTAATATTCAACCTTTATATATCAACGTTATATATTCAACATGTAATATTAATTATTTTTTAGCAAATAAATATATGTTCTATTATTCTTAGTTATTTATTAAAATGTATAAAGTTACCCTACTTTCACATCTGTATCTTAATTAGTATAACATAATATTTCCTTTATAATTATAATAATATCATAAAAATATCAGTATAGAGCATGGAATATCGTATTTATGAACAGCTAAATATTTTAATATAATGCCAATTTTTAAATAATATTGAAAAATGTTTGAGACATAGTATATATGATTTTGGTTATATTGTATAAGAACAAGTTTTTTTTTAGTTAAGTTTTGTAGAGTACTGATACTTTTTAAATAATTCAGCTTGATTCAAATTAAATAATGATATTCTTTATGTGGTATAATTGTGCTTTTAAATCTATTGCTTATTAAGTAGTAGGTAATAACATATTATCGATTTAAGTTTATTAAATAATTAAATTATTTAACTATGGTACTAATAATTATTATTATTTGTTCATTATAATGAGGCTTAAAAGCTACTACAGTCTCTGTTGGAAATGCCTATATTTTATTTAATTATAATATAATAAAATATAGCAAAATATAACATGATACATAATATATTATTGATTAACGTAATATGATATAATACAGTATACATATCACAATATAATATATTGTAATATAGTATAGTGTATTTCAGATTTGACTTAAGTTCTACTAATTTAATTGTTTTATCTGTTTCCTGAAGTTTCTTTGGTTTTAGCTTGATTTAATATTGCCCCTGTTAGTCCTTCAGACAGAATTCCCATAGTTTCATGCAAGCCTTAATAAATTTTGTCAATTCCCATATTTACTTCTCATATATATTCTTATATATATAATATATAATAATAGTTAAGTAATATATATATGTATATGTGTATATGTAAAAAATTTTACTAGGTAATATTTGATCTTGCAACTGCTGTGAAAGAACTGGTAGAAAATAGTTTAGATAGTGGTGCTACATTAATTGATATTAAATTGAAAGATTATGGAAAAACATGTATCAGCGTCAGTGATAATGGAAGTGGTGTTTTAGAACAAGATTTTGAAGGATTAGGTACATATATGCATTCATATATCTTAATATAGAAGAGAAATTCCAAAATAATTAAGTAATATTTACATACATTTTTCTTTAATCAGGACTGAAGCATTATACTTCTAAACTTCGAGAATTCTCAGATTTAACAGAAGTGAGCACATTTGGATTTCGGGGAGAAGCTCTTAGTTCACTTTGTTCTTTAGCTGACTTAAGTATTGTTACAAGACATTCTACAAGTGAACATGGTTTTAAATTACAATTTGATCACAATGGTGTGCTGCAAAAAAAAGAGCCATGTGCAAGAGAAATAGGAACTACTGTGCATATAAAAAATATATTTAAGCGCCTTTCTGTTAGAGCAAAAGAATTTCAAAGAAATCTTAAAAAGGAATATATTCGAGCTATTCAAGTACTATATAGCTATTGCTTAGTTTCTACTAATACAAAAATAACATGCTCCAATTGTGTATCAGACAAAGCCCCTAATCTTGTAATCAATACTGTTAGCCCCAGTAATATTTTAAGCAATATTAATTTAATATTTGGCAAAAAATCTTCAAATGGACTTATTAAAATTGAACTGTTACCACCTGATGAAGCAACATTGCAAGAATATAACTTAACAAGTAATGTAGTTGTGGATTTTGAATGGGATTGCTATATTAGCAGCTGTGATCATGATGTTGGACGTTCTGCTCCTGATAGACAATTTTTTTATGTAAATGGTCGGCCATGTGATCTGACAAAAGTCAGTAAATTAATAAATCAAATTTATCATAAATATAATAATAAACAATATCCATTTATTTTTTTAAATTTGAAGTTAAATAAACATTCAACTGATATTAATGTAACTCCAAATAAGAGAATCATCTTCTGTACACAAGAAAACTTAATTTTAGCAACTTTAAAATATAATTTATCATCTAGATGGGACAAATTACAAGGAAATTTGACTACAAACGTTGTACCAGAATTAAGTTTTGGTGTAAAAAGAACAATTTCACCTACAAATGCTGATCGACCAATCAAAAGATTTCACAATTTAAATACAATATCAAAAATAGAACGTACAGAAAAACAAAATATACAACACATTAATAAAAATAAAACTATTCAATATGATAATGATAATGATAATGTACAAAATAATATAACAAATAAAACAAAAATATTAGATACCGTACAAATGCCAATTAGCATTCTGGCAATAAAACAACAACTTCAAGAAAAGCAAAATCTTTTATCGAAATGTATGATTTCAAGTACAAGGATCAAGTTTAAGGCACAGATGGATCAAAATTCAAATGCTGAAAATGAATTAAAAAAACAATTAACAAAAGATTCTTTTTTCGAGGTTATTTATATTTTACTGAATTATTGGATTCTATAAGTTTTAATTTTTTAGCACATCGTCTATTATTTTGTATTTTATTATCTTATAAGTTTAACATGGTAGTTATTTTCTTATACAGTTCTTATAAAAAGAATATTTTACAGATGGAAATTATAGGTCAGTTTAATCTTGGTTTTATAATAACTCGTTTGAAAGAAGATCTTTTCATTATTGATCAACATGCTACTGATGAAAAATATCGTTTTGAGAAGCTTAATAATGAAACTCAATTACGAACCCAAAAATTAATTATTCCTAAATTTTTAAATATTTCTCCACTTAATGAGACAATATTAATTGAACATCAAAAAACATTTGAAGATAATGGTTTTTTTTTTAAAATAGATTCTGCAGGTGAACAAAATAAATTAAAAAATGTTTTAATTATCATAAGTAATTAGTACTTTTGGAAGAATGTATAATATATTTTTAATTTATTCAAATATAAATAAATATAGCTTCAAATATTTTGATTTAGGTGAATCTGGTCATCGTGTGCAACTCACAGGTATACCAGTAAGTGGTCATTGGCAATTTGGACAAGATGACATTGAAGAATTGATTTTTCTTATTAGAGAAGGTGGTATAGAAAACCAAAAAAATAGTACATATCGTCCAAGTCGAGTGAGACAAATGTTAGCATCAAAAGCCTGTCGCAAGGCAGTTATGATAGGTACGGCTCTTAATAACAATGACATGCATAAATTAATTACTCAAATGGCAGAAATGGAAAATCCTTGGAATTGCCCTCATGGTAGACCGACGATAAGACATCTGTTATCATTAAATCTCATATATAAATAAATTATATTTTATATTCTATATATTATATGTATGTGTATATGAAATAAAATAAAATATATAAATATATAAATATAAATATAAATTCAAATATTGTGAGCGAAACCGCGGGCCAAAATAATATGAAATATACTTATCTCTCATTTATTTATGATGCAAAAATATGACATTTCTTGACATTTAAAATCACTTTGAAATATATAATATACAGAATGAATCACGAGAAACAGGATAACAGAAAGAATGTCTTTCTTATTTATCTTTATATCAAAAAACTATTGAGAAAAAACTAAATTATTTGAAAGCTTACATATATATAACGGTGAGAAAAGATTTTCTTATGTGTCATATTTTTATGGAATTTCGAAATCATCAATGTTTTTTAAATGGTACCATACATTTTTAATTTTATTGCATTGTAGCTAAAATGGAGGTATTTATGAGCATTTTAATTTACACAAGAAAATGCAAGACTACTTGTTATTACAAGATACAAAAATTTCAAAATAATAGAAAGTATTTTATAAACATTGTACTTTTTATTGGGCAGATTATACACTAATTGTACGAAATACATTAAATCCTGAATGTGCCGTTGATATTACAGTACCAGGACATTGAGGATGCCAATGCAATTCTTTTATATCAGTTTGGCCTTGATGTATAAATAACAATTGTGGCGGAAGTTCCTTTAATTCATTGTCTTCTATCTCTTCTGATGGATCAATTTCTATTGATAAATCCCACTGAGCAATTTGATCATCAGCTCCACCAGAAGCAAATACAGTAGCCTCTTGAGGGTGCCATTCTACTGTTGTAACAGGTGCAGTGTGTTGCTTAAATATTGCTAATGCTTTTGTATTACTAGCACCAAACTGACGCAAATCCCATACACAGACCAAGCCATCATCACCACCAGATACAAGAAACTGATTTTCTTTACAATTCCATGAAATAACATTAACATCAGCAGTATGTGTACTAGCTGCTGTTAACATGCATGCAGATTGTGGACTTGTTCTTATATCCCAAATTTTGATACTGTTAAAGTTATAGTATAATTATAAAAGTATATTATAAACTTGATATTAGTTATAATATTACAGTAAATAATAAAACGTATATTAACCTAATAGAAACTTATTAGAAATTTAATTAAGATCATACCTTTTATCAACAGAACATGAAGCAAGTACATGTCTTTCATTAGGTGACCACTGAATATCTTCAACACTATATGGTGCATGTGAATTATAAGGTCGTTGATCCACATGCCAAGTTGAAGAATTATTAAAATGCCATATGTGAATGTTACCCTTGCAATCACCAGAAGCTAACATGCCTACTTCTGTTGGACACCAATCAAGTCCATATCCTTCTGAAAGATGTCCTTTAAAACTAAATAATGGTTTGATATTCCCATCATTTTTTTTAGACTCCTTATTATATGCACGTAGCAATTCATCATTATCAAGGGCATTTAATTGTTTATCCAAATCCCAAATATGTACACGTCCTAATTCACTCCAACTTGCTGCCAGAGATTTATTACCAATTCTTTTATATCTATTGAAATAAATAAACACATTTTAACAACCAATAAATCTTTCTTTTTTAATTTTTAATTATATATATCGAAAATTTACATTATTGGTAACTTTATGTTGGTAATTGGTATTATGGTTATTAAAAGACAATAAAAATATATATTTACCTAACTCTATTAACACAACCTTGATGCTTCATTGGTGCAACAGACAAAATTGGTATATTCGTATCACTTTCACTATGTAATTCATCATCATCTGATTCATCATCAGAATTATCTTCTATACCATATAGATTTTTCATTTTCATAACAAGGAGATTGTTAACATGTGTTTTGGCAGCTTGAGTTCCAGCCACAAGATATATATTCAATGGGTAATCTTCTCTATTATTACCCAAGTCATCTAAAATAATATCAAAACTAAGACAAGGAGCTCCGGATTGGGCATGATGTAACATTCGATATGCTGTCTTGTCCACAATAAGTTCTTCTCCACATTCTAAAGACTTCCCAGGAAGATATATCTTAGATTTATTATTTTCTATATCATCACTTGCAATAGAATCCTCTTCATTACTATCATTGCTACTTTCTTCCATATCCTCATCAACTTCACTCATTTGTTCATATTCCATTTCTTTAGAAATTTCTTTATAGAAAATAGTCATCTTAATAAAGATACATCTATAATTAGAAATAAAGAAAAATTTAAATAATCAAACACATATGCGAGTAATCTAACCTTAGTATGCAATAAAGCTATATATGTATGTATATAAATATAATGAATATTTTTTGATATTAACATTTCTAACATAGTATGTTAGTTCAACATATTATCTGAAAAATTTGTGTATTACAAAATATATGTTTTAACAAATTTATCGTTGATATGAAAAGTTCTATAAATTACCTCTCACTTATAACACAGATTCGGAGCACGTGGATGATACAATATCCGAGAAACGCTTTATAGGTTATACGTTATATTAAAGAGTAATAGAGAGTAGGGAAATCGTCGGTTGCCGTCGATGCTTATGGATTTGAATTTATATCAATATAGCATATATTATATAACATATAATAATATATAAGAAATATATTATATAATATATGATATAATAAAATATAATATATAATAATATATAATATATAACAAAGATCACCGAAATCTTAGAAGACGTAATGGTTCTACAATTTCACAAAAATATGAAATAAAAAATGTAAATGTTTGAAAAAAGGCGTTAATAGTAGTATTATTTACATACTATATAATTATTTTTCACTTAAAACAAATGTAACACTTTCGTTCGAAAAAAATCATCTAAATGTTTATATACCGGATAGATGAAAGTTATTTAAATTCACCAATAGAACCAATTGAAAACATAAAATATAATTAAAAAATTTTTTTGTTTTTAAATATGTTTTTTCTAAATCTGTACTTTGTATATATATTTAATTTATAAATATAATTATTATACAAAAGTACTGAAAACACTGTTAAAATGATCAACCTCCTTTAGATCGGCACGGCGAAACTATGTACTTTTCTTTAAATTTAGTTTTTTATTAATAATCGTTACATTTTGTAAAAAGAAAAAAAAAATAGGAAACGAATTTATCTACGTGTGGTGAACATAAGTATTAGTATATCTATTTGACATATTTATTAGATAATTATAACAAATTTTACTTTACTTCGGTTATTTCATTGCAATGCATACATGATACAAATGGAATAATAGATTTATAATAAATTAACTAGAAAATAAAAGCAATGGAAAGCACGTAATTTATAAAATATGTCAATAAGTGTCCTAGTACATGGTATGTACTACATACTTAAGGCTGGCTGTCTATGTTTACTCTGGCAGTGCTCCGTTGTCGTGCGTACGTTTCTCCTCTATTTGAGTTGCCGTAAGAATTCCCCCCTTTTGGATACGAAGGATTATATGTATAAAGGCAAGTAAAAGCTTTTACTAGTGATTCTTCAAATAAATACTCGGTTCCGTGTGCATAAAGGATGAAGTATTTACTAGAAATAGTATTTACTTAAGATTTACCATCATTTACTACCAAATACTAGTAAAAAGTTATGCATAAGAGTAAAAGCTTTTACTAGTGATTCTTCAAATAAATAGTCGGTTCCATGCGCGCAAAGGATAAAGTATTTACTAGAAATGGTATTTACTTAGGATTTACCATCATTTAATACCTAGTACTAGTAAAAGGTTACGCATAAAAAATCTAGTATTTGTCTTTTACATATACTTAATACTTACAAGTATTTGCTTATTTTTATGCATATGGCACATGATATCACATTACCGGATTATCCCCACTGTCACTTTATAGTTACGTCACATTACGTGCATGATTACGAATTACGACACGCACGACTTCTCACTTTTCACCCGTACGAGGTACGAGTTGAGTCGTACAGTTGCACGTCGCATTGTAGCATATTTCTCTTCGCGCCGTGCATTAACACGTTTCTCCAAAACTACCGGGGACGATAGTGCAGCTATTGGCCACGAGAGGCTCTTATTTTTAGTGTCCATTTTTTGGCAGACTTTTTTAACATTGCTCTGCTGATCTCCCGACTCATCTCTGATTATACATTCGTATCTGTACCACCAAATACTTATGTACACATATGTACACATATTCATTAAAATAACCATTCTATGTACTAAAATTTTTACAATATTTTTTTACTGTGGTTTATTGACAACTTTTTGTGCGAATCAATTTGCAACAGTTCAAATTAATGACAATAACTGTGAAATTATAATATTTAACTGCTGACATTTAGAAAGTCATACAAAATTTAAATACATAATTGCACAAAAGAAAATCTACAAAATTTGTAGTGTACCCACGTATTTATATTTCGTTTTACATCAAATAGTTTTCATATTAGCCTTTTTTAATGATTTATATAGAGAAAAATTTTACTTTCTTTAAACATATATTCTAAACAATCCCTAGTGTAATTCTGGAAATGATTCAGTTTGTAAACTAATATAGTGACCATAGTATGTAAAATATTATAATTGTCATATAAACAAATTTAAATTGTTATTCTTATCACATCAACAAAATTCTTTTTCAAAACAAACTATTCAGATACAGATATGTTTCATTATGATATTTATAATATTCTTTGAATATATTTAAACAACATGAGAGAAATATTCTAATTGTGGAATTTCTTTCCTTTTGCATAAAACACCATCCACTTTACGTATGAAAATTATGTGCTTATTTATATATGAAGTATAAGCATTATTTTCCCCACAAAATTATGACAAAAATGAGAACTAAATTGAAGAAACTGCTCCTTTATGGACCAGTTTATTAACTAATTTATGTGAATAAGTATAACGTCGATAATAGCAAAGACAATAATAATAATAATAATAATAATAATGATTGCTATTGTGATAATAATAATAGTATTTGTAATAATAGTAGTATTAATAGTAGAATAGCAGTATCAATGACAATAGTAGTAGTAGTAATAGTAATAATGGTAGTAATTGTATAATAGTAGTACTAGTAGTTATAATAACAAGATCCACTGCAATTGTACTACAAATAACAAACAGAGAAGAATGAAAAAAGAAAAGGAAAGGAGAATATACAAATGGTGTCATTTTACATATAAAATACAACTTTATATATAGTAATTGCTGTAACTGTACGAAAGGAAAGGAGCAGCAACAAATATCTAATGCTTGATAGCAATTATTCACGCAAATGGATGGTATTTAATATTAGCTGTGTTTGTTAAGGTGAGGATTGTTACTAGAATTATTCATTAGCTGAATAGATGTTACAGTGGTATGTGAATGATGAGATGGTGAAATATTGGGATTATGTCGAGGATTAGTATTGTGGAGGCTGTGTATATAAGAACGCTGGACGGGCTTGTGCTGAGCAAGCTGAAGCAAGGCCTCTGGTATAGAGAACCACTTTCGCTTTCGACCAATAGCACGTGAATCTTCCCATTCTGGCAGCTCTTCGGTTACCTGCATAACCCATACTTGTGTTCTATGTTTATGTTCCACATTCTATAAAGAAAAGTTATTTTGACCATTCATACTTCTTTGGGCAACTCTATTCTTAGAATACATTAGTTGCGTTTTCATTATATTTATGCAAGTAATTGTGCTCTATATACGAGCACATTAGCACCTCGAATATGCCAAGACATCTGCCTAATTGTCCTAAAACACCAGCCTCTTCTCGAACTTCTCTTAATGCTGTTACTGCAGGTTCTTCTTCTGGTTCAACACCCCCACCAGGTACTATCCAACTATCAGGTCTTCGACTGGATGTAACCAAAAGTACCTACATTATAAATTATATAAAAGTGTAATTTCTATTTATTTTATATAATAAAAATAAAATATAGCTGATATTAAAATAAATATACTGTATTAATAAAGGGAATAATATTAACTGCCATCTGCTGGCTTACCTCATCTTCCAGATCGTTTTTGACGCAGATACATGCAGCTCTACGTCTATAACCTTCTGAATCGTAAATACGGATTGAGTTTGGTTTTTCCTTGACCATGATCGATTATTAAAGTTATGAAATTATGCCATAAATTCATATTTGTCAGACGGCCAGGTAGGCCAATCTGTACACTTGCATTGTTTTAACGTTGTTTGAAGCCGACATATCATCGACATAGAATTAATAAGCGAGCTCTAATTGCTCACATAATTTATTTAAGAAGTCTATTTTACGTCCGAATAAGAGGACGATTCTTTACCTAAATAATGCTATATTACGATAACACTAGCAATGTTGTCCTTACTGAAACTTGCTATAACCTCAAAACTTACTGTATTCACTACACAAGTAACTCCATCTAGACTACGTTTACAGTGTAGTACATGATCATAATCGTAGTGTCATAGGCATATGACAGATCAGAGGAAATGAGAGTGCACACAGTGCTTACGCTCGCGCCCGTAAGTTAAGTTTTCTCCTGGTACAAGTGCTGCACCAAGCGGTCAAATATTACAAAAGCTAAAAGATAAATCTAACATCTTATGAGACTTTGTAATGTTTCATCTGTGACCTGTAGTCACTGAAATACCGATCGTGTAAAAAATTATACGTTTTGCTATGCCCTCTATGATTTAGAGTGATAAGTTTAAGAATTGTAGTGAGGTACAGAATAGATGTGACATTCCGTCGTTTTTTATTTTTTCGTGTCTCACGTTTTGAGATCATACAGCGTTATCAATTTAGCATAATAGTGATTTGAATTGAAACTAAATTTCCCTATGAAATTATAAATAAAGAACAGGATATTTTGTGCATGAAGTATAGAATTCTATATTTTTGCAATATATCCTTAATTATACTCCAATCGTATTATGATACAATTGAATCGTAATTTCGTGTAGAATCTATTATATTCTTAATGTTTTCTAATTTTAATGCGTTCTGACTATAGTAGTTTTAAAGACATGTTTGTATAATAATTATATTGTAAAAAATAAGTATGGATTATACATTATTGAAGGTAAAATTAAGTTATATTTGTTAATGTATATATAACAGAAGGTTAAATACGTTAATCGCTATAGAATTACCTTTTGATTGTAATGATTATTGTATAATTTTTTTAATTTAATCAACAAATAGGTTTTTTTAAAGCGAATTCGAATATCTTATCATTTATCCTTAATTCTATCCACCTCCCATTCTCCTTCCTTGTCTTTTTCACAAATTAAAATAAGTGAACCGTAAAAAATAAAAAAAAATTGCCACCCTTTACGCTGTCATGTTCTCCTGATACAAAATCACAAAAACAATCCAAAGTTTTGAATATGATATCACTTTCAAAAATAGGTGAAGTAGTGTTGCCTCTTTTGTTATCATGTTCTTCTGATACAAACTCGCAAGAGCGGTCGAAAAATTGTTCGAGGCACCAAAAATTTCAACCAAGAAATTCCTGGCATATGACGTTATTTCCAAGATTCCAAGAAATCTCACAGTTCAGGCATATCGGGTTATCTAGTGATAGATGCGAAGCAGAGTTTTGTGATGTCTAAGATGTATATCTATATTGTACGTCGGGTTGTCTATGCAAAAATCTTCAAGGATGAGGAGACGTGCGCTGATCGACTATAGTTTCCGCGGAATTCGAGAAGACGCTACCATGTGGATTTCTGATACACCGGTCGTGTCAAGAGATTCCATCTTCTCTATGACAGGCGTTACGATACGAGTGTCTCCTGTTATTCTGAGGGGTTCTACGATTCCCAGAGGATTTAGAGGCGGTTTATGACAGCGGATTCGTATAGTTTGCAAACAAGTTTCCGCAATTCATGTTTATGACCAGCACGACGCGTATTCGGCATCGAGTTATTACTGAAACTGACTTAACAAAAAAGGGAGCTAACAAAGGCTCAGATTCATAACTAATGAATGGATTTCATTCAAGAGTTACGAGTAGTGGTTTTCCCTGTAACTCAAATTTGCGAGTACATCGAATCTATAATTTCGACTTGTCTCTATTTGCTCAATGCCAAAAAGAAATGAACTTAAGAAATGAATAGAATACTTAACTATTGATGAAAACTTATATTTAAAATCTTGTATTCAGTATTGAAGAATATAAGATTGATACAATTATTATAAATCTTATATATTACGAAATATACTAATAGTAATATACTAATATACTAATTGTCCCAAAAGTTCTTTCGTTTTATAAGGAAATAATAGATGCACAACATTTTTTGTTTATATTATTTTATTGAATTATATATGATCCATTTTATACTGTGTACCACTATACAGTAACGCTAAGAATTGATAACGCAATAGAAATAGTAGTGGAAGTAGTAACGAGAGATTTCGTAACGAAAAGATAAAGGTATAGGATCTCAGTGGTTTCACATTAGCATAGACAAGAACCTATTTACTTCCACGTACCATTAATAAATCTCAATAAAATAGGTCTCTTCGTTAGTTGGTAAGATAGGGAATTTCTTTGCCCTGTAGTTGGCACGGCGCACTTTTAAAGTTCGCTTCATTACTTACTTTACTTCACTATCTATGTATTGTTTTATCACACTGCATACATATTTCAATTATTCTAATTTGTTATCAACATAAATTTTTGCTAATAAACAGTTAGAGGTAAGAGTTCGGAGACGTGGCGAGCACAGAGGAAAATTTTGTCTAAGTTTATTATAAAGTTTAGATTCGCGTTAAAATGTTGGTGTTTAAATAAATAAGTTAAATTCTGTTAATATAAAAGTAAAGTATTTATTTATTTAAAATAAGTCACAATATCCTTAAAATAATTACTCAATGACCTCTTCAGGTGAAGAAATAACATTGCACAAAATGATGATATGCATAGTCGATAAAGTTGATTATATTATTAACATATAAACAAGATAAATCATACGCAAGTACTCATATATAAAAATTCTTAAACATTAATTTTGAATCAGCTGAAATTTACGTCAAACACAGAATTTTAATCATTGCATAATTATTTTATCAAATAGGTTATTTCAACAATATTGATTTTATCTACTGCACTTTATATTGGAGATACATCTAATATATTACATAATAAATGATATCTATTATATATGCTATAATATTATATACATTAAATTTTTGCGTGTAAATACATATTATATCTAAATAATTATCAATGTAATCTGCAATTTTACATTTTCAATTATATATTCATAATGATTTTTATATTGACATTAATAATAACATTATACTAAGATACTAACAGTAAGATTGTTATGAAATTTATGAAAATTATTATAAAATTGAATACTTCCTTCTTAATATTGTGCAGTTAAAATCACAGATGAGTATACAGCGTCCTATTCTTAGTCAATGGTAAAACGATTTGTATATAAAATAAAAAGAACATAATTACAATAATGGTTTATCATAATAAATAAAATTATTAAATCATAATAAATTCAATAATCTTGCCTTTGTAAACTGTTGGAGCATTGTTTCATTTATAATGAAGTCATCAGCTTAACAACCTTAAAGGAATATGAGTTTATCGTACTGATAATTCCAGATATCCCATCGTACGTATATATACATATATATATATATATATATATATATATATATATATATATATATATATATATATATATATATATATTTAAAACGTTCTATATTATTCACATGCATAATCTATTAATAAATCATCTGTATTGACTTTAGATCTGTGTATAGATAACGAAACGATCACAGTATTTTATGCGTGAGTTGTTAATAATATGCACCGAGATTAAGTGTGCAAGCCGTAGAGGCATTGCAAATGACCCTGATTGGTTACAGATCCTCTCGATCTCTGCCGCAGCGGAGGGAGGGGGAGGCATTGTGATAGTCGAAAATGGTCGGAGGACCAGAAGGGATGGGAAGATTGCCGAAGGACGCTCCTTTCAGTCGAGAAACAAACGGTAGTGGGGAACTTGGATACACGTGTGACTTCCTTCCCCTTCTTTCTACGACCTGCTCTATCTGTTTCTCTCCTTATAATCGCAACACATCGATATTTCTCTCTCACTTTCAAACATGTCTCTTTATACACATTATTAAATCATTACCGCGACCCTTGTTTCCCATCTTCCTGGTAGACACCGAGAGCATTTAAATGGTTTTAATATTCTGTACTTACTACAACAAAATTGAAGAATTTTAAGTATTATCGTTAATAATTCTAGATATCTAATATATTTAAATCATGTATGTACATTACACAAAATGTTCTTCCTTTACATGTATGTCACATATAATGTATTAAATATGAGTGCATTTAACGTGTAATATTTAAAAATATTATTTCTAATGTGACACCATAAAATGAAAGTGAAAGCATAAAGTAAAAAACATATTGAACGGTCGAATCTGGTGTGGCTGAAAAATTGTAAGGTGTATACAATGTATAATTAAAAATAAATTTCCGTACCTTCTTTTTAGCCAGACGATGTCATAGTATTTCGGTCGTTTAAATAACATGTTAAAATTTTTATTGAGCAATATGCCGATGTTTTTAAGTCGTCATCTGTAAAATGAAAGAAAAAGGAAGATGAATAAAATGGGAGAGAGATGGAGAAGAGCGAGAGAGAACTGTTATTTTAATTTCAACTATTCTTTTCATGACGTACGAGATTTTTCTCATGACCTATTGGTAGCGTCAGTCACGGAAAAATATGCCGTGACGCCGTTTGACTACATTAGACACGCGCCAAATACTTCAAAATGAACACGTGCGGTTTTAAATTCTATTGTAAGAATAATAGAACGCCTTAATATCGTTTCTAAGAATATCTAAGATATAAGCTCTATCCTATTTTCGACGACAGATCTAAATGTAATTGTTGATAGAAAACAAATTGTGTATAATAAAATAAATGATCAAAGCACGCTAATTTTAAAGAAGGAACGTTCAATAATTTACTTTATCACGGTACAGAAAGCAATAGAGCAAAGTATTATAATTTAACGACATCATAAATAACTACAATAGTTATCTTTACAGCAGTTTACTTCCATTCTTTCTTTTTTTTTTTTTTTTTTCTTCAAAGACGGCTGGACTACCTGGTACGGTTAGCTAAATATTAACGGTCATCATTTTCGAAATAACCGGAAAACGTACCGACAGCTGATTTCTTAATGTGGAAGGAATGACATCCCTACGATGATATGCGGTTCCACAAACTGATGCTTTTCATATGTCGTTAAAATCGACATGGCGTTCGTAATTGACGTGTTGTTAGAGGAACTTTAATTCTTCGGTTACTTTGACATTTAGCATCCAAGAAAACTTCCAACAAGATTTGTGAGAAATTATGGGATCAAAAGGAATAATTATTGCAACCATATTGGAACCATACAAGTTCTTGTCCATAATATTATTGTATCTACTCAGTATTAAGTTATAGCTTCAATATTAGTTCTATTCTTCTCCTCCCTCCCTCTACATTTGAGAGTTTTTATTTCTACATTATTTTAAATATTTCCAAAGATATTAGACAAATATATAAATGAATATTTTCGAGAAATTTGATTGTATTTTCTACATAACTTATAGATGTTGGTGCTCTGTCTGGAAAAACATAATTTTATGAAATATTATTGAACGCACATAACACAGACTACGTGCACACTTATAGACATTGAATCCACAAACTAAACATACACATACATTCTTTACACGAGGTACAGGTCCGACTATGCACTTCTTTGCGATGTACCTTGAGTTATTCCAATACTGACGGCTCACTTTTTATTTCAGGTGCAATAAAATGGTAAAAAAAATCATACATTAAGTTCTCTGAGGCCATTGCAAAAGGGAGACTTTGCTTTATGGAGAAATCTTAAATGAACTTTGAAAAAAATTTTTTAAATTCCATGCAATCGTTTGTATATGTAAAATTTTTGAAATAATTAATAGCCTGAGAAAATGAAGACAGCGCCACGAAAGAGTAAACTTGAAGCTTTAGTTGTTTAAAATGAATCATGTCATGTGATTTTTTCTTTACAATGTTACATCGAATTAGATATCGATAATTTTTCGTCAAGAATTTAATGATCCCTTAATTTTGTACCCCAGTATAATAAGAATATTTACCATTAGAATATAATAACTTATAACAAATATTATACATGAACAAATATATACAGTGCACCTAATATTATAAATATTATACGTATGTAAAACGAACTGTAGCAACATTAAGATATTAGTTATGTATTTCAAACTGTTAATGAGTTCATAAATTTCAAATTATATTTTGTTTTAAGGACACCTTGAAACACAGAATAGATAAAATTGTGAAATTTGTAATTAAATGTTCACCTTTTTTCAAGATGGATATTTCTAAAGACAAATTTATTATTTTTTAATATGAAAATTAATTTCAATATCAAGATTATAATTTTTCATTTCTGGGAAAATTTGCTTCATAAATCTGCTTCATAAATCTTTGGGTTAAAAAAGCATGTCCGAATTTTATTTAGGGGTCAATGCCCCTTTCAGTCTGGGAAAGCGCTCTAAAGCCAAGGGCTCATGTTTTGATACCTCACAGGCGCGTGAAACGGCGAAATTCTATGAAGCACGCGCGTCCTGCTTTGCTTTCCCGCGGAACCTTTCGGAAGATCTCATTCGAAGTGGGGATGCACGTGCCATGGCTTTTGTTATCGAGATTGTCGTAATGTCGAAGCTCAAGGCGCGTGCATGAGGATCGTGCATCTGCGCACGCGCGACCGTGTTGCTTGCAACCATGAGGGGGGATAACATGGCGGTACTCGATCGCCGTTAGTCGATGTACGGACACCGGTAGATTTGGATCGTTTTTTCAAATTATTTAGAATGAAAAGTGATTGTGACTGAAAAATACACAAATAGCCCGTGCCATTGTCGTTTGCCCGCTATGAAAGGATTTAATACTCGTTGTTTCGATTGGAAAATACGAACGATTCGTGTGTGTCGATCATAAAACTTATTGCACGCGCTAAGTGACGTTTATGAGAGTTTGCTCTGACACCGGTCAGAAACGCGGTTTGAGAGTCTGTTGCCGAGTAAGTTCAATCGTCACGTTACGAAAGTGATTTTAACTGAACCGTTTTAACAGCTTCAATTCTGAGGTGATTGGCAAGAGAAACAAAACGGCGAATCTTGTCGACCATTTGAATTTGTTTTGAAATCATTGAAACCGCATCATAAAAATATCCTGTAAAATCGGTGAGTTATCACATGATATAAAATATTTATGTAGTTCTATATCTACACGTATAATTGTATCTATATATAATTGTACCTCACACTTGGTAACTAAGCATTGCACGTTTCGATGAAACATTTCGGTTATCACTATTTATTCTTTAATTTATTTGACCTATCATATGTGATTAAAATTAAAAAACTTTAAAGTTTCTGAAGCAAAATTTTACATATAACCTACATTTTAAACTTTAATACAATATAATTAGTATGTGCAGTTGTCAATAAAGAATCGTCAAATTGTCGATTGATCAGTATGATCAAGTTTACTATATTTTCTATCATATTTTATTATTTACATGAATTATAACTTGTTAAACAAATGGATATACTATAATATCCTTTAAATGCAATATATCTTTCTATAAGATATTAAGAGTAGTAATAGGAAAATAATACTTTAGGTAATATGTTGACGTAAGTTTTGCTATGCGGTAACATTTATAATGTGAAATAAATAATATATTCATTGTATTGACAGAACTAGTACAGTTCTGTAGCCGAATAAGATTTTATGTAGTAACTATAGTACGTTGATGTCGCCACGTGCGATCTACTTAAATCAGTTTCCTGTTGTAAATAATAATTCTTGACACAGCGATTATTTGTTCATAAATTCAGAATTTTTAAGTGATAACTCTGTGCAAACGCATCATATTTAGTTTATTGTGTAAAATTTGTAAATATTTGGTGTCTTTAATGTATAAGAATAAGTTCCAGTGGCGGTGTCGAAACTTATTAATTTATTTAAGAGGTTATTTCATATATCATCTTAATGTTAATTATTAATGTAGCTATTTAATATAACTTCTTTTTCCAAATATTTCGACTTAACAGATATCGTTCAAATAATTGATATTAATTATATTTTCAAAAATTCTTCTAATCTCAACGTTTTCAGTTTCAAATTTCTAAAAAATTTTAAATTTCAATTCCGCTTTTGCTGTAAGAATCACGGAAAAAAGTATTGAAAAATCGCTGTCAATCCAGGAATGTTTCAAAAATGGGCAAACACGCATTATCGAACAGTCGTATGTCTCTATCAGATCAGCTACTCGGTCACTCTTTAATTGCGCAATTGATCAGCGAAGCATACGATTCTGCTCTAAACTTAAACCCGCGTCGTGTCGTCTCGATCTCCTGTCAGATCCGAGGTGTCCTGAAAAGCGAAGCAGCCCACGCTTCATCTTACTTGAGTACTTATTTTAGCCTCGAACTTGTAAAACGTACGCCGATATACGTGATCACACGTGGACGACATTTACACATGGAGTATAACGAGGGCTAGAAAATTACTTACGGGAAGGTCAGCGAGAATTTCAATTTCCGCGTTCAATTCTTTTTTTATAGCGACATCGTGCATCATATACTTACAAACGACGCGCATTTGCTCGATTTTTGACACGAGTTTAACAGGATCTCTGATATATATTGAAGACGAATTGACGGAAGTTTTAAGACTTACCTTTAATGTTGGGTAATGTTTCAGTTTGAGAATATTTGCAAAATTAAAATTTTGTGAGTTTATTGGTTGAGAATGTAACATTCAAATAAATCGAGTTCAATCGAAGACGTTTGTGTAAACTTATTTTTACTAAGTATTTGTTATATATTTAATGCGTTATATTTAGTGCATTTTAATTTTTATACGAAATTATTCATTATTTTTTAACATTCCCTCAATGAAAATTCTTGTATAAATCGGATATGTACTTATTTATTTGAATATTAATTGAGCGTTCACTATATACCGTAATTACTTGAAAATTCTTGACACGTGCAATTAGGCTGGCGGCGTTCTTAATAACCGAGAGGAGTCTGTTAATGCATCGAAACGGGTTATGCAGTATTGCTTGCGCCAGAACACGTGTAACTCGTATGACAATCGGTTGAAGCTTGCAGATTTTAAGTCACGTCGTTGATCGTATTACATGTTGTTTCGTCATAGGTCAATTTATCGATTCAGAACGTGCGTTACGCCTATATCCCTTCTATATTTTGAAGGATTCTGAGACTTGTTCTCGCAGGATAATATGCTACCTGATAATATTAATAAATTGATAAATGATAAATTGTACGTTACAGACTTCTGTAGCATAAATTGTTTCTAGAATTTCATTAATAATTTATAACTTGCGACTAATAATATTAGTTTAATCGTGTAAAAAGTACTTGAATATTGAATTTACTACGAATGTAGGCTAATTGATCAATTCGTCTAAGACTAATGAAATACAGCTGAAAAAAAAGAATTTTGCATACATCCACAATTATACTTCGATTATTAGATCATCAGTGTTATATAATAATGATATATTCCTATAGACTATAGACTATAGACTATAGACTGTTATTTTATAATCCTTATATAAGATGAAGATATTTATATTCCGATGTATCGTTTTTTAACGATAATAGCGAAATTCCTTTGTTTCTCTTTCATTCTTTTTATCTGCTTTTCCTTCTTTTATTACGATGTTAAAATTGTAACGCGTCTATCGAGCATTGATATTAATACCCATTATCGTTGTGTTAAATCATCGGCTGGCATTGAGTCACTTGCTTTGGAGACACGTGTACGTTATACTGTTAATTTCCTGGTATAGTATCACGAAGTAAATCGTCACGTCAGAGACAGTTTAAACAAGGCAATTGTAATTGAAGCTAATCCTCGATTTTGTTAGGTATATGTATTGAGAAAATCAAGGTTTTCCAATAGTTGTGCGATTTAATTTTATAAAATGCACGAGTCACTAATTTAACGAAAATGCATTTACACATTTTCTAATTTAAAATCGGTTTGCATCCACAGTTACAAGTTTTATAACATTTTGCTTTTGCTCTTGATATTATTGTTCAATTTTAAATAATATTTATGATCCGATTTTGTTATTTTGAAAATATCGTTTTCTTAACATTTTGATTTATATTATTTTTATTCTTAAATGTAGTACAAAGTACATATTCAGTGGTATATACAAATGGTATACGGTATTATGGTACAAATATAAAAAATATGACAAATCATATTTAATAGAAAGAATCGGTAAACTCATCTTTCTACGTGAACTGCGGTTATATACATATACAGAATCCGGCCGAATAACATGTAAAAGCGGACTCTACGTGATTCGTTGTCGAAAAATAAGAAAAGAATATGGAATAAAATTTTTTATTCTTGGCTTAGTTTTCGAGAAAATCGAATTTTAGCTAATTTCGGACTGGACGGAATTAAATAATCGACAGGAGGTCACCTACGTGTAAGAACAAGTAAGTCGGAAATGTAGAATAATATTTCTTCACAAGATTCTTTGTTTCTGAGAAAAATAAATTTGAAAATTTATCATATGAATCTACTAGGCCGATTCTTAAATAAATATGTTCAAACTCTATTTGCTTGAAAATGAACTTTTAAACAGAAAAATTTTATTCTGAATTTTCGACCTATTTTCATACGTAGAATAACCTCTTGCCGATTATTCAGTCCCGACATTAGCCATGCTCAAGTATACTTGATAAATTTTCAAACTCGATTTTCTCGGAAACTAAGCCGAGAATGAACAAATTTTATCCTATATCTTTTTCCTATTTTTCCATAAGGAATCATGTTGCGTCCGCTTTTACATATTAATCGGCCGGATCCTGTATATAAACTTTTCATACTCTGACCAATTCAGTAAGTAACTTATTCGTAATATCAATGAATTACATTCATTGAGACGTTAAATACTATTAACTTAAATTCAGAAGAATCGAGAAATGAATAAGGATGTCTCCTCGTTTTTCTGATTTTCGTAGAGCTGATGATACACGAACTATCATACTGCAGTGTACTTACTCCAGTCGTGCACACCCACGTGACGCGACGTGTGATCGCAATTGTAGCCAACGTGAAGCAACGTAACCGCTCAGTGGATATCTCACGCAAAGCAGAAGCAGTTCTTTCGCTTTAATTTCGTTAAGTGGTTTAAACACGTAACAATCGTGCTTTCGTATTTTATATTACGTGTACCATCTTGTTAACGGAAATTCGGACACGTTTAATTTGCGTATTCGTTTTCCCTCTTCTTTTAATTCTTTATCCATGTTATGATTCGAACAATAAATATTTAAAATTCTTTAACATTCTCTTATATTACAAGATACGATTGTGCTTAACGCTTTACGATCCAAGTCGCATTTCTTCGAGTCAATGTATTATCCTAATTATTCTATTCTTCTTCAAGTACGATCTAACGTTTCATCAGAATTGCATTTACCATTGTTACGTGTTTCATGAGAAAGATATATCCATAGTATCCTAATACATCGAACATAGATACTGCTTGCAATGCAGATGCATTGATGATATACATATATATGTTATCTTATTATAGTAGGAATGGAGCGATACTGATATAATATAATCTCCTGATGCACTGATATTGACAATATTTTAATACAAAGTGCATTTATGTCACATGACATTATTATTGAATGATTAATACTGTAATGATATCGGCAATTCTTTTACGTACGTATCTCTATCTGTATACGATTATTTAATTCTTTGACGATGTTAATGGTGGTACCAATGAAATCACCTGTAAGACGCTATAGTTTGTACCTGAAAGAACTGAACTGTAAAAATTATACAGAAGGCACAGTCAGTTTAGATCGCTGGTAAAATATTCCGGTATAATTCTTATGAATAGTACGCATCACACATACAAACATATACAATATAGAAAGTATGAGGATATTATTTTCTATTGTAACCATGTTAAACGAACGTAAATGTATCTGATAATCAATTTGCATGAAGAGGAATGTTTGAAAAGAAAAATATAAATATCTATTTATCTTTATAAATATTTTACATATATACATCAAATCAAAATACATTTCAAGTATTACAAAATTCAACACAGATATTCTAAAAGAAGCATCTCGTAAATGAATCATAAGGTTCTTTCAAAGAATTTCATTTTGTGGATTATAAATGAAGTACTCAAGTGGTACTTCTTAGAAATACATTTCAAGTAACGGCTAAGAACTCAAACAAAGTAACAATGCAGTCCTTTTAAAGGAATCACGATCTTCGTTTCTTTTCTTTATGTTTAAAGTGGCACATTATATGGAAAATCGTATCGTGCCTCGTTACTTCGTGCAAGCTTCTCATTCGAAAATTCTATCTTCACCAGGTTCCAGTTACGATTTTCAATAAATTTCTTTTAAAACGTTATCTAAGAATAAACGAAAACAAAAGATTGTGATCCGCGTCGTAGAACGCTATCCTACATGTTCACGCACTTGTTTCATCCATATTATCAAACAACGAAATTCTATTCTATACTCGAACGCGCACATGAATAAGAATGTAATTTTTTTCATTCATATTAGCACGAATCCACGTGTAACCGACGCAACAGCGGATTAGCATTCTCAAAAATCGTATTATCATCGCTATATCTGTATTATCTGCCATGACTTTAATTCGCATGTGTTCTTTAAAGTAATACATATTTTTTTATGAACGATGTTACAGATAAGTAAGTATTTGTTTTGTTTGCACTTGTCTAGTGAGAAGAACGAGGAATTTTCTTGTTTAAATAAAATAACATATATATACATATATGTAGATCTATTCGATCGCAGATATTAATGATAAATTGTCGATATTACGTGGTAGATTAATCCGCGCCTTTTCCATATCTTAAAGTTGCTCTTAATAAATATTAAAAGATTTGATAAAGCTTCTGTTTATTCGAGTAATTATTTTGTCATATAAAGAGAAGTTAATAACTCTTATAGACAGAGATAATATTTACTTAAGAAGATAGATTATTTGAGATTGATTTTTGAAAAGAAAAATAAAATGAATCATAGAATTATTTAACAAAGAAACAGATATTTGAGTATAGAAAATGTTGGACGTTTTAAAAATTAATTAATAAATAAGGTAATCTATTTGTCTTAAATTTTCTAATTTCACACAGCTTCATAGGAACTTTAAACACTTGCTACGATCAAAGTGTGCATTATGCATCAGTGCTTTTTTTCCACACTCGTATCCCCGCCCCCCCCCCCCATTGGGAACCAAAAGTAAGAATCAAAAGGGATGGACGAAGCTGCGTGCAAAAATAGTTACGACGATAGAACAGTAGTAAGTGGGTGGCCAAAGCAAAGGGGAAAATGAGAGGAGCAAGATCGTTGATTGCAGACTGCAATGTTCTGCTTTAACGTAGCGATGGGAATGAGCTAATTGAAATATACTACAACATCAAAAAGATATCTAATGACTTAGAAATGCTAAATTATGCAAATCTAAAACTATTCTCGCTATCTTTTTATGAAAGCTATAACGAGATGAAAATTAAAAACTAAACGCAGCGTTACAATTTACTTCGCAATTCTTTAAATCTTTAGTTTCATGATTAATTTTGTAAACTATTAGATCTTTAATTTCAGCTATATTACATTTGTGATAAACAGCAAGACTTTGAAATATTCGGTTCCAATTTTCTCGCTATTGTCTTTCTTTGATTAGAATGACTCAGTCTATCATCAGAATGTATATCTCGTGGCTATCAAGATTAGCAGTAAGTACTAGCTTGTTCGTTTGCTCGTAGTCAAAGACAGTCGACGGTAGCCGTCGCTACTCGAGGAAAACGTTGCCAGACGGCAGAGTCGGTACCTCCTGGGGGGAAACAAGGGGACATCGTACGCATCCCCCACCGGTACATCACCAAAAAGCACTGCGTGAGGACGCACAAGCGAGGTCGTCGAACCCAACAGCGGTGGCCACGTGTATCCACGGGAATATCCCGTCCTTTTACCGCGAAGGGTGCGTGTAGTGTGAGTGTGAGAGACACGATCGTCAGGCAGCACGGGTTACGGGGTGGGGATGGTATATACCCATTGGCGAGACACCAAGATGTTCGATGGTGGGGGAAAAGCTGCACGTGGCTGTACTTGAGTGTGAAAGTAGAAGTCACAGAATGCAGCGACCTGCAATTCGCTAATCTTTCACATTTAATGGATCGATATTTTGCTAACGGTGCAGTTTGAAAACTGCAAATCTTATGATATTATTTTCTCTGACAAATAATCGAAAAGAATATATCACAAGAAATAATTAACAGAGTAATTGAAAAAACAAATCATCCCATAGATAGATTAATAAAGTTAATTCAATTTTATGTAATTTTTTCTCTTGATTTTCTTTTATTTTGCATAACTGATAATCATATCCATGATTGATGACTGCGTACATACTTACTTATTTGATAACCACGTTAAGCGCGTTTAATGATAATGTCTAAATTAAAGGCACCGATTACTAAATAATATTTATTAAACTCTCTTTTATCTCGGTCCAACGTGATTGCAGAATATTTTATCTGGACTGAATTTTCGCTTCCTGTAAAAGGAAATAAATCGAAATTAAAATAACATCGCTTGAAATCTTGTAATTACAATCTTTTTCTTTTAATGAATGATGAATTTTCTTTTCTTTTATCGATTCTCATCGCAATTTGCTGAATGACTCTTTTTTTAGGGATGATATCAAAGGCGGTTACGTTGATGATTTCAAGAAACGGAGCGCCCATAGTTATTTAGTCTAAAATTTATCTCGTTCTTCTTTTTATAATTTATGATTTGTTAGGTTATCAATATTCTTGAAAGATTTATAGATACAGCTATTTTTAAACCTCATAATTTGACCTTCAAAATTAAGATTATAACAAATGCCAAATATTATATACGCTTCTTTATGAATTATAGTCGTAGTCGTAATATTACTGTAAATGTCGACGAAAGATGAATTTGACATCCTGGCATTTCAAATTAGGCTCTCAATTAAAATTCTGTATGCAGATTGTCAGCCTCGGTAACACGGTCATTTATAGAGTGATAAATTTCGAATGTATCTCATGCAAGATCTCGTACAGTTCGTGAAACGGTAATAAACAATCGATAATGCTGTCACACGGACAATCTAGTCATTCTTATGAGTTTCTGATACCGACAGCTTGTGCACGCCTGAATGGAATATTTAATAAGATCATTTTTCCTCGAGCGTTCGACACGTGGCACGTAAAACGAACTGCATTCGTGTCGCGAAATCTCGTATAAGATGTTTTTTTAAATGTCGACTGAATGAATTAATCGGAAGAACGTTAATAGAATTTTATTTTACGCAATAACCCCTTTGAAAATATTACTTATACTTTATCTGTTTTTTTTTTTAGAATTATTTTATCATCAAGCTATTCTGCTTTATCAAAACAGTGAGTTAATGAATGTGCCTATCCTGCGCAATCGTTAATATAATACTTCCGGTTGTTAACATTCCTAACCCAACCTTTTTTCTTCTATTTTCTCAATTCTTTCAATATTTGAATCGTGTTTACTTTTTATTCCATTCGAAAATGCAAGTTACTAACTACAGTTTAATTATACATTGTTATATACACACATCTTTGTTTTGAAATAGACATAATACAATGTTCTAAAGGAGGATGAACGATTCGTGCAATCTTCAGAGGTTGGACATTTGTTCAATATTGCATCTAACAACTATTACGCTATAACTAATAATTACCACATTCCAAATAATATTTTATTCAGTGTCATATAATAATTACTTTCATCATAAAATAGAAAATTCCGTTTCAGAAATAAAGATATAGTTATGATTTATTTTTCACAACATGTGAGAGTGAGCATACATGCTGTTATGCGAATAATATTTTTAATCCTCAACGTTCAACGCTGACACGTGCCAACGCGGTTTTCTTCCTTTCCCTTTTGCTTCTTTTTAGTCTTTTTTTAAAATAATAGGGTGAAAAAAATCGAAATAGTTTTTCACGAAGGTTGCATTGCACGTGTAACCCTTGGAAAGGCCGTGAATGGCCGCAACGATAAATATAACTATGCCTCAGAACTGTAAGTTCAGCACGTGTATCGGTGAAATTTTTATATAGATAGGCGCAATACCTAATGGAACCTTTCGTCGCCCCTTTTAAAATCCAGTTTCAGTCAAGTGGAAAGAAAAATTCATGAAAACGTGATTGATTCGCAGCTTTCGAACAGATTTTCCTTACATTACTGCAAATTTCGCTCTCCATGTCGAAATATATTGTTTCAGAATTCATATTTTTATTTTATGCTTTAGCTGCAAATTTTTAGTACGTGATTATATCGTTGAAGTTTCATTGAAGAATGTGAGGTAATCATTTAACGCCAAAATTTTGCTTGCTTATGAGAAAAAGCTGCCAGTTGATTGCAACTTCTTATTTTAATTTAAAAAGCAAGAATCAGTAAAATAAGTATATATTTATAGAAAATATGAATATAACTTTCGTCACATACTTTTATTACATGTTTATTACTAATTTCATGCATACTCATGTATGAACGTTTAAAAATGTTCATGCAACTTTTTAGTCAACGTAATTCTTTTGGTACCTTCATTGTCAATTCGTGTTCTTCCTTTTTACATTATTATGCATTTACATTCATTCGTTTATCCTGTTATCGCCAGTACGAGAGTGAATCGAAACACGTTTTCCAACGTGATAAATTGGATCTTCCTTTAAAAGAGAATTTCTAGAGGCGCACGTGCCGCGCTAATATAAATTTTTAACGATGTCCTAGAAATTCAGCGCATCACGTTGACTCACGGTAAATTCTTGGAAAATTGCCGTAGAGTTCGAATATGACACGTGGCCGTAGTGTGCACTGTGCAGCCGTAAATATAGCGGATATCGACGAAACGAGATACACGTGTGCCTTTCTTCGTCGAAGGCCTTGCACTTCTCCCTAGCTTCACACTCGTGATTCTCACGTAGTTGCATCATATTATCAAACAATTTTATTTTCCCTATCTAACTTTTATCTCGGAAACTTTACAGGAACGTGCTGATTATTGCGAGTATCAAAAATGTGTTACCACCACCTGGCTATAGTTTCACCATTGTCACATTTTCATGGATAAATCGAATAATTTTTCGATTTCGATAACTTTATATTTGAAAAACAAACGTCGGAAATTGGATACAAACTTTAAAATATAGAAATAATAAAAAATGTAAAATATAAAATATTAAAATAACAGTTGCAGTTATTCCCAAAAATCAATTTCGTTCTTTGCGAATAATCGATTGAATAAATAAATAACATAACATTTAAAAAATATAGACTTACATATAGAAACAGAAAGTAAGAACTTAACTTCCAAATTACATAGTTGATTGTAGGATTAAATGAAAAATTGCTATCGTTTTCGCGACAAAAATAATCGTGCGGAGCGCGCAAATTACGGAATCAACGAATGCAATGAATCCGCGGAAATCGGGGACGCAAAGCGAAAGGCGGTAGATGAACCAAAAATTTAGCACGCGTACCTTTATTGAAGGCCATCCAGTTTCCTCGCTGTTTTACTCTCTCCTGTTCTCCTTCTCTCCTTCTCTTTTTGTCCACGATGCAACCCCTCTGCAATAATCCGATTGTAGAGCTCCCAGTTGACCTTCATTCGTACGGGAAGTTGTCATTGACGAATGTCTGTATTGTAATGCCACCACCACTCTGCTTTTGCCCGGGTGTTGGGTGTTGGGTGCGAATCCACGAACGCTCAGATACGATACCTACGATATGTCACAGCTGTTCCCCTCGTGAAATATCGTGGGCATATTCGTCATGAATCAAAATTATCGTTACGTTTCTTTTATCCTGAGCCACGTGCATCGACAACTTAGGCTTATCCATTTAATGGAAAGGATCACACGGCTAAACTCGAGCTCATCGGATTTGATAGACTTTCGCGGAGGACTCAGAAATGTCGGACTATCGCCGGAAGGATTTTTTACACTTTCACGACTAAATATTTAGATCTAAAATATAACTTACGTCCGTTCTCTTAAGTCTAGAAGTGAGAATATGATATAATAATTGATAATTTACGTAATTTGATAGGTTGATAAATTACACAATCAACTGCGATGATTAGAGTGTTTAAAGTTTTACAGATTTATGTGAAATTGTTTAAAAGAGCGTAATTATACATATATTATCTAAACTTTATTTTGAAGTGACTTTCAAACTAAGTAGATAGATGTGGTGAAAGTAAAAATGAGCATATTCTGAGTATTTTATCCTCCTCATATCTATGAGTATATATCTAATAAAATTCAGTAGAAGAAGATGTATATACACGTCCATATATGCGCTATATACATTATACGTATAGACATGCACATGTATATGTTTATTCATTTATTCATTTATGATATATCACGAGAGTTGTAGCCGCAATTGGATTATGCATGTTTCTTGAAGCGATTATCAGTATTGTTTCATAGTCGTACGTGATGCGACGAAATCTGAGGTCAAAGTAGTCGGGGTAACCGGTCGAGGGGAGAAGTCATGCCGAGGCTCTATAGCTTTAGTTCGGTGCAGGCACGTGCACCGACGTTCACAGTAATCGGGTCATCGCCTGCATCGATCGCGTCGTCAACCGGTACGAGCGAACACGTGTAATTCATAGCCAAATCATACTACACACGTTAGTTTCCTCAGTAAAACCGGTGATTCTGCATTTTTCCTTCTTCTTACCTTCAAACTATGCTAAGATCTGTCGTTTTTTAAAATGCATTTCAAATTATTCATGATAATGATAATATATCTGCTAAAGAATTAAGTAGAATTTTCTCAGCGGCTTTTTCGCGTACGTCTAAACAGTAAATGACAAAGCAAAATATCTTGCAAGAATTAATGCTACCATGTAATTACAAATTTATTCGATTAATTAAGCCAATACTAATAACGTTAATACGTGTAACTCGATGATTCACACGTTTGTATCTTTATTTTAAATCGTTTCACGTACTTTCACACGTGCGAACATTGTAAAGTACTTGCTTTACATCGAGCATTACGCAGGTGCGCACGTGCCTTCTGAGGTCAAGGTGCAACACACCGACCTGGCCGGTATTATTAGACGTCTGTAACAAGTGAAAGTCTTCTTGGTCCTTCGTTTATAAATAATACTCTGATCACAAAGTGAGACGATGTTTCCACGCCAATGACAGACCTGGCATTAAATTATTCCTCATTAATCTTATAACGAGGCGAGAAAGTGATTGTTAAGCCTAGCGGTTAAGGCTGTTACTTTTTATTTAGGCATATTTTATCACACCTTTCGTCTCTTATAGAGATGCAACTTTGAAAATTGAATATGTTGTCGCTCAGTTTTATGTTATCAAAACTGTTTTTTACTAATAACAGCTTTTTAAAATTTATACTGATGATAAACTACTGAGGACATTTTGTACAATGCAACTCATGAGCATGCTTATCGCAGATGAATCATAATTCAAACATTAGTACTATTGTATTATAATTTTTTAACAAATCTATCATACGAGTCACGTGGACCAGTCATCGATGAAAGAAAGTACTTTCGCGCAACAAAGCGCATCATCGATGCGTATGTGGGTCATCGATCGTTCTCCATTCGTTAAATTACAGCAGATGACTAGTAGTAGGTATCATTACATATCGCTGACAGAGCAATTATCTTAATCAATAGATTGTAATGCATTTAACGTACGTAGTAAGAAACGTAACAAAAATTACATAACAAAACGTATTTTTGCGAAAACGTGGATGTTTCCATGAATGGTTTAATTGCGACGAACATTCATAGAAATGGTTCTATCGGTTTAGAAGACAAACAAAGTTAAATGAAAATTTTAGACAAGATTTGTATATTTTTATAACACATACATATACCTATGTACACGTGTGTGTGTGTGTGTGTGTGTGTGTGTGTGTGTGTGTGTGTGTGTGTGTGTGTGTGTGTGTGTGTGTGTGTGTGTGTGTGTGTGTGTGTATATATATATTCACAAGTATAGCAATAGAAATTACAATTATAGTACAATCGTGTTATAAAAAATGTCATCAAAGATGAGAAATCATTGGAACCCGAGAATATACTTTTATAATTTTATTCTCTCTCTCTCTTGAAATATGTACTCTATTTCTAGTCTTGTTTTATTTCTTCTGATTTCAGATCTTTCATCACAAAATGGCTCCGACTGTTTACTTGTCGGAACTACCAGTTGTAAGAACATCGACAATTCCATGCTCGCGACGAAGACAAAGGGTTCGTAACGGGGCTATAGCAAAGCAGCAGAGGCTAGAATTCAGACGATTGGAAACGAATGAGTCTTCTCGTGACGATACATCTTTAACGCCACCGGAAAGTCCTCTATGGGATCCAGAGAGTCCCAGTGTCTCTTGTGCCCCGATCATTGTCACTTCTTCCTCCCCGAACGTTTCGGCTAGAGTTCCAGCGGATATAAAGGAACACTGGAAGGTGTTCCTAGCGAGACGGAAAGGTGTGCCTTTTAGTGTAATTGACGGTAAATGGACAATATAGAAAAAGAGTAGTTTTTGTAGTGAAAGTTTTATTAAAAAGTGAAGTGATCTTTTATTTGAATTATTCTTTCGATGAATAATAATCGCTTGAATAATAATTTTAAATATTTCTAATATTTGCCAAAGGCACTCCAAGTAATGATTTATCTATATCGAATATAAATTTACTCATCCGATAGAAATTGTAGAAAGGAGAATTTTTATTTAATTTTGGAATCATTAAGAAAGAAATTTGTGAATTGCGAAAATTATTATATATCGTTAAGTGTAGAAAATTTGTTGAAAATACAAGCTACTCTAAAATATGTTATCATAAATCGCAGGTCTTTTAGATATCGTTGTACGTACGATGGCTTTGATTCGACGAAACAACATCCTTCAAGAAAGAGTGAATGCTTTGCGTGCAGAGACTCGAGATTTCATTCATTCGGTGTTGAATAATCCCGAAAACAAATGCATACAACAGAGATTGGACACGATAGACTGCAAGGAAGCGGATGTGTCTTCGACGACAGAGGAAACCATAGCAAGACCGTCCCTTCCGCCTACGCCGGACTCGACGAATTCTTCGTCGAATGATATCACATCGACTTGTGATGGCAACGAAAACACTTCTGAACGATTCTCCAACGACGAATCATAATATTTGAGAATCATGCGCAAACGAAAGATATAAGTCCGAAGCGAAATCAAACGGAATGAGATGTTGATCGGTTACTTTATTTGAGTAGCCTGAGTCGCTTTGTCGGTACACATAATATAGCAATCGAACGATTAATACGATCGCTTCTTGATCGAACAAGATGAGAAATGAATGTTTTACTGATGATGATACGAATGAAGTTGAATCGATGAATTTCTTAAAGTTTGTTTTTTTAATCGGTTTGCATATAAAATGATCGATATCTAATTTATATTGAATTTATGTTATCTTTGTATTTTAGACATGTTAAGCATTTAAAGATTGATCCACACGAGGATTATAATTTTCATTTATTTTATCTTATACATCTCAATTATCAAAAATTCTATCGACCGATAAAGGCTACCTATATCGTAGATTAGAATTCAAAAAGTGAAACTTCAAAATACAAATGATTCGTTAATGAAGGAGAGATTACATAAAATTGTACGTAATGTACATTATAACGAACTCAAAAGAAATTGTTCTGTTAAACAAAGATTGAGTTCTCCAAGATTATTTTCTTTTTTCTTTTTTTTTTTTCTCCTTCAGAAATTACATTTCTAATTCATAAACTCTCATTTCTCGTTTTACGAAGTAGTCGTAGAAAAATCTACATTATCAATGAAAGATATGCAGTTCCTTATTATCGACCGTTCTTTTACCTCTTATTATTTGTACCATTTAGTTGCACTTTAAGAAAAAGACGATTTAATTATTCGACACAAGGTAAAATACAAAAAATGCAATATTTTCAATATTACGAAAAAGAAAAGATTTCAACCACACTTTTGATACAAAAGTTAAAGAAATTTACATGTCGACGAAGTAACTCAGAGAAATTGTGAAATGATATAATGTTACAAGATCGATGTAACATATAACGTAGAATTATTACAATTACTTGATATACATGATTAGATACTTATTAACATTTTCAATGCTACATTCAAAAAAGAGCGTTGCGGTATATAAATAAAATTGCAGGACTGCTTTACGTTTTAATTTTAGTATTCAAGTTTTATGCGTAAAGCTTTTCTAGACAAACTTGCGTTAGAACTAGAATAAATTAGATTTAAAGAAATGAAAAAAGCAAATGAAAATGCCCTGCAAATTTGGTGGCTGTGAAATTTGTATTCGCGTCTGTAATTCTGCCTTTTTCTCTCGTTTTTCTGTGCAACAATTGCACATTAATTAAATTAGAAATTGCTCGTCTTTTTCGAACAAAATCGCGGCATTGTCTCAAGAAGATCGTGCGACCGTTAACGGAAGTGTCCACATTCAATCGACGAATATACTTTTAAGAAATCTAGAATCGTATCGCATAGAATTAAGTGATAAAAGTTTTTTAATCTAAGCAGTGCAAATTTTCTAAACTCGTTTCATATTAAACTAAATTTGTTTCATTGGTCAACCTATGTTCTACTTACATACTTACATACTTAATACTGCGCCAAAAAGGTATTTGCGGATTAAGTGTATCGTAAAATAAACGCCCACTTTTTACTCATTTCAACTACTATCATACGAACAATGTCGTTGTTCGAAATGTAAAAACTTATTGCGATAAATATTAATTTAAAAAAATAATCAAAAAATATTCACAGTATTTCTAAGAAGAGAAATATTTCTTCTTTTAAACTTCGTTTATGTTGATAATATAACAAGCACAAGTTAGGAACATATAGTATACATTTATCTGCTTGATGTTAAATACCTGTAATCTTTTCCCCCATGCAAAAAAATTAGCAGTGTTAGCACGCATAGTATCCATTAATGTACCTTCTTAAGAGAGGTTTGTCTAATAGTTTTCAAGTAACGTATCTCTTCGTTTATTGATTATATATATATATATATGCATATGTTATATGTACATATATTTTGACATATTTCATAAGAGTCGAACTTAAAAGCAATGTTAATTGTACTGATTCGTTAAAATCAAGTTGTGATCGTCTACTAATCATAGTATTTTGAAAATGTAGTTCATGTGAAATCTCATACCAAGTCCTTCCGACTTGGGTTTCTTGTTTTAGCGTCCATATTATCATGAGCATTTTTCTGGTATCACATTTTTCAAAAGAGGGGAGAGATTTATTTATAATTTTTCCACGGAAATTTACTAATTAGTCATAATAATTTCAATGCAGACTCTTCTCATCTTCACCTTCGATAACTTTAAATTCTCACACTGTCAGACTGCATATATCACGAAGAATCCGATTTAATTGTTCTTCCAACGGTATATAAACAGAAACGAACAAAAAAATCGCGATTTTTCCAAAGTACGAAAAATTACATTTACGCGAAAGATATTTACTAATTTAAATAAAAGTAAACCTTTAGCATAGAATCATGACGGAAAGCTATATGTATTAATAACAAACTTGTATATTTATTTTGAAATTAGTACATTTTTTAAAAGAAATATTTTTTAACTTAATTGAAATGATCGAATCAGAAATTATTCGAAGACCGAATTAGGGTTATAACTCACGTTTTCGTTCGGTACATTGTACCGTATGCATTAACACGTATCTCGCAATGTTTCCAACTTCATACCTATATAGATTGTCTCCTTGTATGGGATCGATAAAAATCTAACGCTAAAAAATGATAAAATGATGCAACATATCGTATCGATGAAACAAAAGTCCCTATAAAATGTGTATCAGTATCGAAAATACTACGCAAAACGAAAAGAAAGAAACAAGTTTTAACACCGATTATTCAATGACAGATCCAACCGACGAAAAAGTCACATAATTACCAACTTTTTTGCATTTCAATATTAAATTGCATTTCGATTAGAACATTCGTGAAAAGAAAAAAGATCTTATCCGAATAATTTAGCAGTTTTCATTTAAACTGAATATTAACCACCGTTTAAACGTATCTATTAAATCACAAAAATCGTGCCTAAAAAGTATATGAATCATGTATGCTGTTCTCCAGTTGCTAAAGCAATATACCTAGTTGTAATTTATTCTGCTTAAGCTTTATTCTAATTGTTACATACGAATTAGATCGCGTCGCGTTTTTTGCGAAAACGTTCAATATAATAGTATATCTTTATAAAAGTAAATTATAATACGATAGAAAATAGTGTAGATTACAAATTATGTGCTCAACAATAATAATTTGATGATTTTCAACAGAGGCGTAGCATTAAACAGTAGTAGGTCAATCAGTAAGAAACTGCTCATTGTTTTAACTTTAAATTTCGTAAATGCGACCAACCACTCAAATGAAAAAGCAATTCCTTGAATATCAAACGTAAAATATATACATATGTATACGGTATGTCCTGTTTAACTGAAAACGCTCAAACATTTGAAAAATATGAGTGATACGAAAAAATGTTTCAGACAAAAATTGTATGGTATCGAGGGTGACATATTGTGCTTTTATCTATTCGACCTTGAAACATCCTGTAAAAGTGATATTAAAATTTTTAGATGATTGGCTCTATTTTTTTATTACTTTTGCATTATTCTCATTATCTTTTATTATCCTTGTAGTTGATATCAAGACTAGCTTTTTTTCAAAACACTACAAATTCGTATTTTTTGCAGCGTCCACTATTGAGATATGAATTTTAAAATTCGCCGTGCCACCGGTATTAGCGCTAACCGATATGTACACCACAGCATAAGATGCATAAAGATATTTTTCACGATGCTAAGAAACACAAGACTATATTTTCTAATGTTTCAAAAATAACCAGATAGTTGCGAACGGTCATTTTTTGGTAATTTTTTGTATTGCTCAGCCGAATCTGAAAGTTTAAATTTCGATAGTGGATGGTGCGAAAGACACAAGTTTCTACTATTTTAAAAACGTCTGAATGTCAGCTATAAGAATATGTAATAAAAAATTAATTTAAAAATTTTAATGTCAGCCTTACAGGACTTTTCAAGATCCTTGCAAAGTCAAACAGATAAAAGTATAGTATATCTCCTTCAATGCCATACAACTTCAGTCTGAAACATTTTTTCGTATCATTCCAGATATTTGAATGGTTCTAGTTCAACAGAACATATTGTATGTCTACAGAAAAGTAGAAGCGCGAATGAATATACAGAATTTTGTTTGTTCGCATATCTCTGTTTTTGCATAGCATATCAAATTCTTTTCGTTTAGGATATCATAGTAATAAATAGTAATAAGAATCAACCAAATCAAATTAACAATTATAGGGAAATGTAAAGATAATCAATAATAATATCTAGTTAGGATATACCAAGTTAGATATTTCCGCTTTTTGTAATGATATATGTAAAACACATTTAAAAAATTTTAATTTAAAATTATTAATAAATTATTAGACATACATTGAAATGATCTTAAATTTTTAAAAGCGCATCTGCTAAATTACTGTTTTAAACGTTTTTCACAAAAAGATTTGAATCCTCTATGTGATCACGTTCGATTCCATATCGTCAACAGATACTAGCTAAAATAAACATTAATTACTATAATTAATTAAATAGTGTTAAATTTATATCAATGATACCATATACAATTACAATTATCATATAAAAAGTAATGAAATCATAAATTCATTATTAACTTTCACACATAAAAATTATTTTTATCATTTGATCATTATTGCTCATTACAATATCCTTAGCTACTATTTCCAGCAATAAATAAAAAATTTTGTTCTTATACCTAAAATTATCCATTTCAACTTAAAGAATAATAAATGCTTTCTTTTTAAAGCATTTCATATAGAAAAATTATAATACAAGCAATTATTTATTTATTTATTTATTTATTTGTTTATTTAGGTTAGATTGAATTAAATACATTATGTTCATTATATTGTAGTATTATCTGTTTTTCTGTATAATGAAAAAATAAATGACAATTTGCATAAATAAGGATATTTCATTGCTTATTAATTGTAAATATAGGATTTCTATTCCATTCTAACAACAATTACGTACAAGGGGATATACTACACTGATCAACATGGTATACATACATATATTATAAACGAGATTCAATAAAACAATCATTCACACACGTTTATAAAAATTAACATATATATCTCTTTAGAAATACAATTTTCGTACATTATATAATATACCATTTAACAGTTTATAAAAAGTTACTGATATAATTAGTAACTAATATTAGTATATGTATGCACCATCCCAATGTAATATTTACAAAAATGTTCTATTACATGTATTGTAAATATTATACATTAATGCGCTTCTGGTGATTGCGATAGAAGAACTATAAGAACCAAAAACTGAAGTAATGCCTGTAAAAAATTAGAAAACATATAAAACAAACTTTTGTTAGCAGTTACAATAAATATATTTATCAATAAGCATGAACTATTTAATGTTTAATTTCATATTAATTTCAATTACCTTTTATTGAAACTATAGTACTTTTAAGTTAAAGTGTTCCCACTTACCATATAAATTAGTACTAAAATCCTTGCAAGAGGATACCTTCTTAAAAATACTCCAGTACGAATACTAATAGCATCTAACAATGAATAAGCTCGTTTTACTCTTCTAGTAACTCCAGTGTCAAATGGAGTTTCTATCAAAAATGTGGGTACTTGAGCTTTAGCGTCATCTGTATCGTTTATGCTATTATACGAAACGTTACGTCGACTATTCCTAAATTCATGCTGTAAAGAAAATATCTCATTATATTTAGTTTTAAATTGTCGTTTAAATAGTTATATTTAACTAAAGAATTTATATCTGGCTCGGATGAAAGCACTTTGTATTAATTAACTTACTTCTATTTTTTCTAATTGTAATCTTAAAGCATTTCTTTCAGTCGTTAAAATTTCTAATGCTTGTTGTTTTGAAACCAATGTTTGCGTCAGAGATGTCAATCTTGATTCTACTTTGCTGCTTGGTGTCGAAGCTGCGGATAATTGCACCCTAAGTCGAGCGATTTCAGAATCACTTTTTTGTAGTTGTGTAGTATAATTATTACGTTGACGAATTAATTCATCCTTTAATGATCTTATTTCCTACAATAATGATTAGTATTAATCGATTTTATTAAATATAACATATATAAAAGATAAAAATATATTAATTTACATCTGAATGTAATCTTGCATCTTCTTCTGCATCTAATCTTCTACGCCTTTCTGTAGCAAGAATTTCTTGAGCTTGTATATTTGCTTCAGCAGATTTTTGTCTCATTTTTTCCAATTTTTCATCAGCATTCATTAATTCTTCACGTACTATCCTTAATTGCTCAGAACTTTGTTGATTTTCTTCTCTGAGTATATCACGTTCTTGTCTGCCGTATAATATAATGTATATTGAAAAGACCTTGTTAAATACCTATCTATCTTACATTTTAAATTTATATTTACCTCAGTTGGTTTAGTTCCATAATTGTTATATCATCCATCCCTGTAGACTCATTGCACCTTAATTCTGCTATTAATTTTTCTTTTTCTTGCAATGTCTTCAGAGCTCTAGCTTTATGTTGTTCTAAATCAGATCTAGTGGAGTTTAATTCTAATCTACTTCTTTCTAAAGCTGATTGTAATTCTATTACTTGCTTAGATAATTGCACTTTTTCTGTATATAAAGATTGCAATTTTTCATTCAGAACTATGATTTCTTTTTGATGATCTGTTTCTTGTTTTCCAAGTAGTTCATTCCTTTCTTCTAAGTTTCTTTCTACTTCTTTCAAATACTTTCTTATATACTTATTGTGAGATGAATTCATCAATTTATCTATTTCTGTATTTTCTTCTTTCACATCATACTCGTATCCTTGTTTTATATTATCAGACTTTTCCATAACAGTATGATCTGAAATAGATTTGAAAATTTTTTAAATTTTAAAATTGATGCAAATTAAATAAGTTCAAAGTGTAAATTTACCATTATTTAAAACAATACCAGAAGTTTGATTTTCCATTATTCCATTATTTAGCGTATTTATTATTACATTTTTACAAAAATTAGCATTGTCTACATTTATGCCATCATGATTAAGATTATCTGGCATCTCTACAGATGTATGGACAAAACTAGGACTAGAGCGGCCACTATGAATTGATAAGTCCGATACAGAATCTGTAGTATCTGTTGGATGTTCAACCATGAGCGATGAAGGTGTTGATGGTGACATTGAAACTTCTGCTACATTATTTTTTGGACTTGAATCTAATGTATTCAAGAAAGTTAGAAGCTCTTCGTCTTTAGACATAACAGAATTTGTTGTCAATGATGGAAGATTTGATACTGAACGAACATAAGGAAATTCTTTTAATGATTCTGTATGTGTAGGTTTCAAAATTGTATCATCTTGTGTGTTAACACTGAAATATATCAAAGGAATTGTTGTACTTTAATTAACAATTATTGATGCACATAAAGATTAATATATATAATGATAAAAAATAACAGAAATTAATTTATTTTTAATTAAGTAACATTTTAATAAACTTCAATTATGCATACATATTTTTCTAAATTTTTAGTAATTAATATTTTTTACCATGACTCAGAAGAAATCCATGTAACATGTGTCAACTGAGACTGGGGTAACTCATATTTGTCTTTATTTAAAACAGCCGCGGTGTTTTTATCTATTTTATTTAATAAATTTTCTGCCTTATCAGCAAGACCTGACAACCATGCCATTTTCATATAGAAACGAAAATATATACTTATTATAACTTTGATGACGTTTAACACTTGACAGAATTAATGTCCTCGAACCGTAGGAACTTAACCTAAAAAAACAAAATATCCATACATGCATACATATATATATATATATATATCCATCATTCAATCAATTCTATCTAGCTTTATGTTGTTATTATAATTCTTTAACATTTATCAAGCGATTCTTTTATTTTGATACTGTAATTCTTTAAATTTCTTAATTCAATTAACGAAAAGTATCCTAACGATTTAACAAATATTAATTATTATTTTATTAAACATAAAAATGATTTATGTTGTTATAAATAAAAAAATGAAACTAGAAAGTGATTACTTTTAGAACTTTCTGATAAATCTGTTAGATATACTACAGTCGTACGTTTAATATTTCAATATATGTCATACACTTGAATTAGGTATATATATGTACTTACACGACTTTTTATAGATATTTAATCATAACTCAGTTCATTGATAATAACCAGCTACTTGGAAAATAAAAAATATTAAATTGGAATGATTATACATATATTTAATCATTATGCTTAAAGAATTATATGTAACAAAGCAAGAAGAAGTAGCAGCTACTGAAATTTCTAAGAAATACCAGTCTTCGAAAATTATGAATATTATAAATAATATAAATTGAGTTGCTAATAAAAGTAATGACCCAACTTAGTAGGTTCATGTGACTTAAAGTCACATTATATAAACCAGAATTAATAAAAAAAAATAAGAAATTATTATGAATATATATTCCACATAAAATTATAAATAAAACATACCAAATCTATAAATTAATCTAAATCAAACCCAAATAAAATTTACATATGAATTTTATATTACGAATGAAAAAAGTCACTTATGTATAATTTAGTATTATTTCTCAATGACATTTATTCAACTTAAAAGATTATGTTTATTTTATTTATATAATTATTTCAACAGCTTTTGGATATTTTCGTAATTTTTTTACAATGAACTAGTGCACATTACTAATAGTACTTTTATTTTCTCTGATTCAAAATAAAATTTTAAGCCTTTGCAGAAAGACTTTCAAGATCCTTGATACACTGCAGAAGATTAGCTTTCTCCTGTTCGGGTGTAATAGCTTTTAATACACTATTTGTAATCCATTGTACCATATGTTTCTGAGCAATTCTACGATCTATATTATCTATTTGGGCATGAAAATCCAGGACCTTTTTAACCTGTAAGGAAAATATATACAAGAAAATATACTATGTAACAAGTGTTATCAATGATATCAATTTTTTATTATATAATTAGTTTCTTTATTTGTCTTAATGTTAATATTAAAAAATACAGTAAATAATAACAATTTATTAAAATTTATATAAAAATATGTAAAAATAAGCATATTACCTCTGTGTAAACAGTTGCCAGATTTTCCCTGTAACTAGCTTCTAACTGCATCATAATATTTTGCTTTTTTACATCATAGATCATCAATTGTCCTTCTGTATGCCACTTTTCCTTTTCCAAATTATCAATTGCAGTTTTTTGTTCTTCTATAACTTCATTTTTAGAAGCATTAAGATCATTTTCAAAATCATCAATATTTTTATCTAGGAATGTTGCAAGTTTGGGTCCAACTTTATATGAAGCATATAGAATAACAGAAAGCAAACAAATTCCACCATAATATTCGTGTTCTAGGATATACCACTCCTTGGATAGTAAGTATGTTGAAAAAGTCGTTAAAAATACATATGGACCTAAATACAAATTAAGAGTTACATTTTATAATCTTATAATCTTATAATTAAAAATTACATCTTAAATTAAAGAAGTGAATGAGTATGTTACAAATTATCAATTTACCTGTTGCACCAGTTTTGGGGTAGAAAAATTGAAACCATTCATCTGGGATGAATCCAAACCTAACTGGAGGTGGTTCGATGGGACGCTTTGGACGTGGCACATTAGATGAGGTAACTGCAGTTGTTTGAATTCCACAAGAAGCTACAGCTTTCAATTGTGAAGAAACTGTAAAATAAATTATAAAGATAAAAGAATACAAAAGTGCAGAAATATATTCTACCTACTACATAAAATTAAACATTAACTAAAAAACTAATTGCAATTCATACTGTCAAATATGAATGTATTTTACAATTTATGCAACATATTGTTTCAAACATTATCATAACAATAAAATTAGTACAATGATAAAATTCATGCAAGTGATATTACATTATTACATAATGGCAATAAAATAATCGATATAAATTTGACAATAAAAGAAATATTATATGAAAATGATATAAAATTAATAGTACATGAAATCTTTTGCAAAACAACAATTGTAATTTGTTATATTTAGAATTTTATCTTACTATTACGGAAATTTAATCTTGACAACATTCTGTCTCTCTAATTGTCACGGAAGAATCCAGGGCAGCTTCTACGAATCCATGAAGTTAGCTGCACAGTAGTTTCTAAAGCATTTAATAGATAGTAGAGCAATCTATCATCTAATATAGTAACAAATTAATCGTACATTGTGCATAGTAAAATTTTCATCAAATATTATTATAATACTATGCACATTTTATTGTATAGATATGGATTAAAATTAGTTAATATTATAAATTCATTATTAATAACTCCCTATATCATGTCCCTATATCAAATTTTGTAAACTCCTTAATAAAAATTACTGTGGTTTTTCTTAAAATCATGCAAATTTCTTTAAAAAAAGTAAATTTTTTTTCAGTAACCAATATGCAATTTCAATGTACAAATTTATATGATATAAATAGACACTTTCGAAAAATACATATTTAACATTTATGTTTTAAAGCAGCTTTTTTAATTTTGTTTACTCTATAATACTATTTTTAAATTACCTTTAGTTTCTCGTATTACATGTATCAAATTATTTATATATGAAAAAGGACTAATTTGTAATTTGCTATAAATATTGAATTTTATATGTAATTGTGTTTAAATATGTTTAGTCGTTATATATGTATATGTTAATTATTAAATTATACATAATAATACTATATATTAATGAACAATTATTTTTAAGTTCAGAAATTTTTTCTATAATAAATAATAAATGTAACTACAAATGTACTGATTAAGTAAGGTAAAATAAGGAATTTAATAGAATTAGAATGAAGCATAAGCATTAATTTGAAAAGTAAAAAGTAACAAAAAATAACATTTAAATAACACCATAGGGCTATCGCGTGAACTTGCCTTTAGTATGATTATGAGAAGTTGATTCAATGATTGTATCTAGAAACAGTCGTCTATAGTGACAACAAACACGCACTGTACAAAACTACTTGTAAAAATTATTACAGCGGTTTTACAAATAAAAGTTACTCATTTTAGTAAAACGAAAGATCTTTATTTGAATATTACCCTTATTTCGACGAACAGTGTAGGTCAGCGTTCCGCGAGTACCAACTCACGTTCCCATTTCTCGAAAATCACCATAAATCTGTAACAAATAGTTATAAAATGTAAAATTAATAATTATTACTTTTTATTCTTGCCATATTATTTTACAAGTATGGCTCTACTAAATACGGCACGCTATTGTTTAGGAAACGTTGTAAAAACACGTAAGAGCATATTATAATTCTATTAATTATACAACGAACTAATAAATTTTACTAAAAACTACTTTTTAAACTATCTAAATATAAACTATAATTTTAGCTTAGTACTTTGAACTGCTCATACTAACAGGTGTTTTTTTTTTTTTTAAGAATATTGAGCTACAATATATGACTTTTTTAGGAATTCAATACGTTTATAAAATGAATTATTCTAATATCAAAAGTCTTGATAAATATAAGACTTTAACAATATCAGTACCCAAAAAATGGATATATATGGTACAGTTAAATAGACCCGAGAAGCTTAATGCGTTAAACGATACTATGTGGAGGTATGTATTTCTATTAAATCTTAATTTAGTTACATCTGAGGTTTGATATATTTAATTTGGTATTGTACAGAGAATTTAAGATTTGTTTCAATCAACTAGCTACAGAACCAGAATGCAGAGTAATAATTCTATCAGGTGCTGGTAAAACATTCTGTGCAGGTATTATATTTCATTTTATAAATATTCAATACAGCTGGAAAAGAATTTAATACCAGATAAATGTTGTAGGTATTGACCTACAAGATGTAATGAAATTTGGTCAAGATTTGGCAAAACATGAAGATATTGCACGAAAATCCAAAATTGTACAATTAAGGATCAAAGAGTATCAAGAAAGTTTTACTGCAATAGAAGAGGTTGTATGACTGTATTCAAAGTTAGTTTTCAATTACTTATGCAGCGTTTATTAATATTTCTTTTCCCTCTTTTTTTTAAATTATTTTCTAGTGCCCAAAGCCAGTGATTGCAGCCATACATGGTGCATGCATTGGAGGTGGTGTTGATATGATATCTGCAGCAGATATTCGCTATTGTTCTTTAGATGCGTGGTTTCAAATAAAGGAAGTTGCTTTTGGAATGGCTGCTGATGTTGGTACATTACAAAGATTTCAAAAAATTATAGGTTCTGACAGTTTAGTAAGAGAACTTGTTTATACTGCAAGGAAATTTTCAGCTGCTGAAGCTTTACAACAAGGTTTTGTGAGTCGTTTACTTGATAATCAAGAGAGGTAAAAAAATGTTTATATTTTATACAAATAACAAGATAATGAGATCTTGATTCTTGCTATTTTTGAGAATAAATAATTCAGTTAAAGTAAAAGTATATCTTTTTCTTTTCAGTTTATTAAATAGCTCACTTGCACTTGCAGAAGAGATAGCAAATAAGAGTCCAGTTGCAGTGCAAGGTTCAAAATTAAGTTTAATTTATTCAAGAGATCATTCTGTTCAGGAGGGTTTGGATCATATTGTAAGCTTCAATATTTTTCCACCTGCAATAACAATTATTTATATATATATATTTATAGATCTTTTCTAAATTATATTTTAACAGGCTATGTATAATCAAAGTATGCTTCTAAGTGAAGATTTTGTAACTGCTGCTGTATCACAAGCTACCAAAGGTGATCTACCAATATTTTCTAACTTGTAAAATAAAAATTTTGTGATACGTATTATATATGTAATAATACATGCATACAAGGTGAAAGTTAACATATCCTTTCAAAGAAAGAATAAGAAATATGTTTTATACTTTTATAATTATTTTAATACTAACATCTTTTTTTAATAAATTGTACTTCCTTTAATAAATTGTTAATTCAATAAATTATACAACTGTATTAATCAAATTAGTGTTAAACAAGTGTTTGGTAAGTTAATAAAAGACTGTCCAATCTAGGTTTTTTAGGCATGACTTCTAATTTAGCAGCATCCAATGTATCCACAATGGAATATACATTGATCTCATCAGGTATTTTTACCTATGTATAAGAAGTATAAAAGAATATTCTATATTTTATTTTAATTTCAATTCATTTATATCTAAATTTGAATATAACAGATTCACCATTTTTTGTGGTAGGTATTGTGTAATAAAATAATAAATATAATAGCATATATTAAAAGGAATCAATACATACGAGCAATAAGTTAATATAATGTTCATAATTAATTTTTCTTGTTTGTGGATCACATGCAATAGCCATCATGTTACTTATTTCTTCCTTTGAAAATGGTTCTCCAATTTCCATCATTGCTTTTTCTAGATCTTCTCGCATAATATATCCTCGATTTTCGGGATCTAATAATTGGAAAGCTTTTAATAAATCTTCTGGTTCTGCTGGTTTAAATCTAAATAGAAATTCAAAATTAATAGCTTTGAGATTATATATATATCAAGAATGTAAATATCACGTCACAATTTTTTATTTTTAATAAAATTAAAATTTATAAGAAACTTACTTGCGTTCATTAATAGCTTTAGACATATATTCTAGAAACTTATTTAATGGTACACAATTGTTTACTACATCTTCCACTTCAACTTGTATTTCTTGTAATTCTGCTTCGGTGATAATACATCCTAATGCCCTAATAATGGTTCCCAAATCTCTAACGTCTATTTCACCAGTCTTTGCAGTATCAAATATATCAAATATCTCACACAGTCTTTTCTCCAGCAATGTTGGTTCTAAAACTGGCACTGTATAAAAAGTATATGTTAGATATGAAAATATATGAAAAATGTATAACATAAAATTACAATAAGCAAACAGCATAAATTAAATAATAATAATAATAATAAAAAACAATATATTACATTGCGCCATTATATTTTTGTATCTCTTACATAAAAGTTATATGGTAAACTATATTTATTTACAGTCTTTTGTATACATATATACATATATGAAATTAATTGTTTGATCAATATAATGTTGCAGTACATACATTTTTAGACACCTATACATTTTTATGTATGTGAAATCAACCTTCATAGTAATGTATATTTTATATACCTGTAATCTATAAATTATACATACATCGTGCAGATTCAAATCTCGTTAATCGCCGTAACATAATACTTTGTCTAATAGATTCTCGACTTGGTTGAATTGCAAGTTCCTGTACTGCTGATTCCATTGTATATTTTAAATTTTAATTCGAATTCGTTTTGAGGGTATACCAAGTTATAGAAATATAGAAAAGATTTTAAATGTACTTCAATCTTTATAAAAATTTATTGCCTAAATTAATATTGTATACGTTTCCTTGACAAAATAACTCGTGAATTTAGCAAGTTAAAAAACATTCATGATCTGTACAAAATTCATTTAGTTAATGTATTTACACTCACATTCGTTATAATGATTTATATTTAAATTTCAACTATGTTTACAAAAATCTTAATTTAACCATGTATGTTTTATGAAAAGTATAAATATAAGTAACTATTATTATTTGGAGTAGGCAAAATATTCCTTTAGTTAAATTTTTCACCATTCAAGAACCAAATGGAAGAATCTTTAAAATGTTCTTCTTTTGAAATGGTGAAAAGGCACTATCTTAAAAATGAGCCGTTTGTCGATCTATCTCCGTAAGATCTTCTATTATTTCTTGTACACGTGTTCCAATCTTTTTTGCTACATCTATCTTTTCATTGTTAGGTAAATAAAGATAACGCCAGACTAAGTCACCATCAATAATACCCCTTGCAGGATTACCTTGAGTTCGAATATGACTTTTATAAGTACTAAAAAAATAAAAAATAATGAATTGCAATAAATATTTATTATTTAAATGTTAATAAATAACCTTTTTTAATATAATAATTACCGATATGCTTTGGGATTTAAACCAGCAATGTGGCAAATGTGTGTTACCAGAACATTTTGTAACATAAGTAACCTTCTATATGTTTTTTCTGGTACAGGTAAGATATAACCAAGACTACCATCAAGTGATGCTAACAAAATAAAATTATTACAACTCTATTGAAATATTTAAGTGAGAAAATTTTTTAAGTTGAACTCACCATACATAGTAACGTGTCTTTTATCTGCACCAGAGAAATGCTTTTTATCATTTGCTGGATCTGAAACTCTACATCTTATACGAAAAAATGTATTTACTTTCTGTCCAAGATGAAAATCAGCTTTTCTAATTAATTTTTGTCCTCCAAGACTTTCTCGCGATTCTGGTTGATACATAAATAAAGCCATATTACTTTCACCGTCAGCCACAAGAAATCCTAAATTAGTATTGTCAATTAAGTATTCAATAGTATAAACTTCAGCTGGCCTGAAATCCTGAGAAAGATATTCTCTTAAAAATTTCCCTACTGAAGAAATACAAAATTACAAAAACGCTTGTACTTACTCTACTGACAAGAGATAATGTTCTGTATTCTTCTTGAAATCTTAATAAACTAATAGATTTATATACATCAGCTATTAAAATTAAGCTTTTAATGCTTAACATTTGATGAATGTAAATTTGTGTATCTATGAAAGCAACCCCAACAAGATCATTATCTTTCAATTGCCAAATATAAATTTTTTGGCCAACTGCTGAGACTAGAAAGCCAGATACTTGTGTAATTGCAGTAATCGGACCTTTTTGTTCTTTTGCATAAATTTGTTTGAATCTATTTTTTGTTAAAGGTTGACCAGGTTCAGGTACAACTTCAATTATATCAAATATAAGTATCTATAAAATAAATCTCTAAATAAAATCCAATATATATTTAATGCATTTCATATAAAAGTAAAATTCACCCTTCCTCTGCTTGTAATATCTTCACCATAATTATAATTTGTTCCCAATACTATGTAACCTTTTAAACCAGATCGTGTACCTTCATAAGCTAGAGAAACGTTCTTTAAACAAGTAACATGTTCCCACTGATCAAGTTCAATTTTAGTATTAGGAATAGTTTCCCACGAAACAGGTGAAAACAACACTATTGAAAATTGTTCTTGTGAAGGGTAAATAAATCGTTCTGGTCGTTCTTCTTCTGTAAATTCCTTAAAAATAATAACAAAAATGTTATTTTTATTTTCGCGATTTTATTTTGAATGTTATGCTTTTATCTATACCTTATCTTCACCATTGAATCTATAATAACTTTTAAGTGGTTCAGCTATACTTGTTATGACACAGTAAGTTTTACTTTCAAGATGATATGTAACAAAATGTGGTGTACATCGTAATGGTACTTTTCTAACAGGCCATGGAGCATCATATGATAAGTGAGTTGGTAAAACACATATTCTTAATTCTTCCTAAAATTAAAATATAAAATATACACCTACACTCTAACTTCATTTTAATAATTATAATAGATAGTAATTATTAATCCTAATAATAAAAAATATAAATTATATTAATCTGAATAATGATACCTTTCTATTGAAATATAGAAATCCTTGTGGACAATTTATATTATTAAAAGGTGCAAATGAAGTAACAGGACCATCAATACCCATTGGATGAGTACGTAATTCACCACGTCCTGTAAGAAATATCCAATGAGGATAATCACTGCAAATAAATACACCATTGTATCCAGCGATATTACTAAAATAACGCATCATGCAATGTCGAGTTTCATTCATCATAGGTATATCCTCATCCCTTGGTTTTGGTCTATGAAAGAAATTAATAATTACAAATCATGAAAATAAAAACATTACAATTAAAATATATATATATACCTTAACTGTCCTGGTATTATACCATGATCTAATTTTTTAAATCTTAATTTTAAATGACCTTTTGGATATCTATATGCTTGATAAATCTGAAGTTCACAATCAAGTCGTACTAACAGCATTGGTCTATTTCCATGATGACCCAATGCTACCATTAAAATTTCCCGCACCTAATTATATGTTATTTAATAAATTCATAGTTAATTAATTAATTATACTTTCTATTTAATTTTATGTGTATGTTAAAATATAATATTAAATTCAATTAGATTATTTACAATACCTGCATTTCAGGATTAGGAATTTCATTTACAGGCGTTGTTTGTAATGTTGTAGATTCCATACTATCATGTAACACATATTGTCCATATCCGAAATTGCGGATAAGATAGGATAAGCGTAAATCAGGAAGAGAATAAATTTCTAACGTTCCGCTGTCTCTATATACTAACAACCAATATGTTGGTTTTATCTCTTGTAAATGTTTTTGCCACCTATGTATGTCAATAATATTTAAATCTATATTTTATTTTATATATTTAAATTTATATTTTAATATGAAAAGAATATAATATACTGAATTGAATATTTTAAATATGTTATTTAATAATATGTATATGTATATGTATTTAATACAATATTAGCGAATAACTTTGAACTGAAATAAACTTACCAAGGAGTTCTTTTAGATATCCCTTCAGATGTTTTAGTATGTGATGGTGTAGGCATTTGGAAAGCTGGTGCATCACCATACAGTAGATCATCTTCATTATCAATATTAGCAACAATAGGTGGTTCTTCTATATTATGTTCTTCTTCAGGTGCTTCATCTTCTACATTTTCAGGTAATTGTGTTGTAAATATTCCGCTAACGTCTCTATAAGCACATAATGCTTCTATTTGAGGACGCTAAAATTTGGATAAAATAAGAGAGTTAATCAAATACTACAATAGAGCAATAGTAAACACATAATGGCATTATAAACTTACGAATAATAAATTGGCTGCTTGAGCATGCAATTTTGCAGTTCCACGTCCTTCTCTAAGAGTCAATAACATGACTTGTCCATCTTCGGAAAGTAATGTCACATAAGGATCTGCACAGCTTGCATGTACAATTGGACATCCAAGATCTATGGGCATGTGTTGAATCTGTAATTGTGATATGAATATTTATATTTAAGTATAATTGGAATAACATTGTATATACCTGTTCAATTCCTTGTAGAAGGCGTACACCCATTTGAGTAACTTGCACTATGTATCTATTTGCACCAAGATTTCCAGCAAATATTGTACTTCCTTGTGTACTGAATCCACTTTGATCTACTTCATTAATTTCTTGACCAGTTTGCAGTATCTAAATATAAGATACTTTAATCTTAAACAATATATTACTATATTTAGAAACTCAAAATTACGGCTATATAGAAAGTATAGTACCATTGTTGAATCTTCTTGACTTAGAATTAAAAAAGCATGGCTTCCTTCTGCTTCTGGTCTTATTTGTTCATCGTTATTTAATGTACCAATAACAGTCCACATATCTTCACATCCTGGCAATTCAAATGTAGTAACAACCTGTTTTAAATGTAAACAGTATTTTTATCATATCTTGTAAAATATTCGAATTTAAATAATTCACAAATTATTCAAAGTATAAAACAATTATTTACTTGAGGCCGAATAGAACGTTGAAGGACACAAAGTGCCCCATTTTTACCATATCCAGAAGTTGTAACAAGTTCAACATCAGGATCTTGATTATGTGAAAATTCTTCTGATAGAAAAGCTGGTTCACCCATAGATATGTTGCCACATGGACCAATATTTAACAAACTATCACAAACCTGCAAGAATTTAAGTGTATATTTGTAATACTTTATTGTTTTCAATCAGTTATTTGTTATAATATATAAAAATACTTCAAATATATATGATGTGATCTGGATAGAAGTATGCGTTTCTCTCTCGCTTCCATACACTTCTAATTCTTCTGGATCTTTTATATCTAATACATCAGATGCCATCCAATCTCCTATGAAATCTTGTTTTATTTTTTTTGCTGGAGTTTCTTCAGTTTCATTTTCTTCAAGTATTATTTCGTTTTCATTCGTATTTTGTAAATTTTCTGGTTCTTTTTCAGTAAATCTTAATAACAGTGAGTTACCAAGACGTGATCCCAGAAACAGATAATTATCTTCACACATGCACACCTAAGTTTTATGATATTTTATACAGGGAGGGATGTTTTTATATAAAGTACATAAAATTAAATTAAATTACGTTATGCTTACACATGATGTTAAAACACTTGCTGCAGCTTTGTCAAAATGGAAACCTCTTACCGAACGCATACTATCCGCAAATAAGGATAACACATACAATTCTCCACTTTTTAATGAAATGACTAAACGATCTGAAGATATAAATGCAACTTGTGAACCTTCTAAGCTTATTTTTACTCCTTCTTGTGGTTCTATAATAGTAAGAAGATATTAATAAACATTAATAAAATATTAATAAATTTAACTGTATTTTGAGATATGTATTATTTAATACCAACTTAATGGAAAATTTGTACTGGTTTCTGCTAGACTATTTAGAGATACTCCATAAGGTGGTATACTCTGGTTTAAATAAATAAGAGAATTGACTGCCATAATTAAAGTACCACCAAGTGGTTTCTTCACTGGTACTGCTTGATAGCAATCAAATGGTAAATTTGACACAGACCAAATTATAGGGTGCACTCTTTGTTGAATATTTAATGATATTGCAACCATAGCACAAGTATCTTGTCTAACAGCAATACGTCTAAAATTTTACATTATATTTATTATTTTATTAAAAGTTGAATCAAACAAGTTCAATTAAACATATTTAAAATCTTACCCAGAAAATGTCCTTACTGGTTCATATAATATTAATAATGTTGGTTCATAATAACCATGTAAGAATTGTAAATCTATTATATTATCCATTTTCTCTTCTAAGCTTTTTAGTACAATCATATATGATGATAATATAGGAGTTTTATTGGATAATGCTTTTGAATTATCTAATAAATCTCCATCATCAAGACTTGGATCCTTCTTAAAAGGTAAGACAACTAATTTTCTACCATATATTAACATTACTGCACATCTACCTTCAGGATCTACTCTAACTATTGGAATATGGTGATGATTTGTCCACCCATCCTAAAAAAATGATACAAATAATTGTCATGTTTTGGATTTGCAATTTATCCTTTATTTTAAAACATATATGTTTAATTACCCGTATTTCTTCTTCTTCAAAGTAATGTAGAGATACTGTTCTAAGATCATGTGTATCTTGATCATACTCTACAACTGATAATTTTGCATCACGAAAGCTTAACAAAAGAGAATCTCTTTGAGATCCAACAAGAGTTACAGCTTGCATTGACATTACGTTTCCGTGTAAAGTATATTGAGATAAACATTCTAATTTCATTTTCGGTGGACGCGATTCTAGAAAAAGCAATATTTAACTATGCTATTTAATCTGTTTCTTTTCAAATAACAAATAATTAGTTGAATATACCTGTGTATTTTTCTTTCTTTGTTATATCCACATCCGGAATTAAACGAAATATTCTAATAATATTTGCGCCAGCTACTGCGAGACATTTTTCTGAACGATTAAAGAAGTAACACGTTATTGCGTGCTCTACTCCTGTAGCCGGATGAGTACTTTTACATATCGAATACATTTTGTTATGACATTACAAAATCATATTCTATAAAGGTTAGTATACACAGTGCAATACTTCCTTTATTGTTGTATGAAGTATGTACTTACATATTTTGTATTCAGTATTACATGCTATTTGATATAACGTACCACTATTCAAATACAAAATGCACTACTTCCAATTTATAACTAGTTGCATGTAACTATTATGAACTGGTATAGACCTGTGGTTCTCTCTAACGTGAATATCTTGTATGATAATAGGGTAAATTCTAGCGCTGCGAATTTAACTGTATAGCAACGTAGCCGAGGCAACGAACAAAAGTTATTTAACCAATTTATTGATTAAATGTCCAAATTATTTATCAGTAACAATTGTGATCACTATCAAATTTCGCATTTATTTTCGTGACCGTGGCAAGAAACGCTTTCTAATATTGTAAACCCCAATCAAATTAATGTTTATTAGCATTAGTTAATAAGAATTCTTGTTGAATAACAAATAAATTGACTACTCAACAGATAAATGGGCTACTCTGCAACCTCAAAACAGAGAGAATCGTTAGAACGTTGAACCGTTAGAACTGTCACACTGAGCTCAGAATCTAAATAAATTTTATTAAAGCGTAAATCTTTGTTAAAGTAGTCAATCTATTATAAATATTCATTTTTAAATATAAGTTATTTTTCAAGTTAATCTTTCTCGTATTTTTGTATTTTTTCATTCAAATGTTGAGTTAGTTTTCGAATTGTTTGAAGTTATAACGCGAGCAGTTACAGGCTGCAACTGCGCTAAATTCCCCAAAATCTTGGAAAGATCACACAACATGACTTACAGTCTGTAGTTTATGATTCCAAGTTTATTAAATATAAAAAATAAATGTAATTATTGTATTATTTTTGTTAGAATTTTATTTTTGACCTAATAATTTAGCTATAATCATAATTTTCTGAAGTACGCAAAAATATGAAATTGCTTACTTTTGTAACCAATAAGATTAAAGAGAAATAAAATAATATTTAAAATGAATTTGCGTATCTTTTATATGTTTTATGTTATGTCTTAAACCAAGCTGTTAAGTGTGTTAAGCACTGCGAGAACGGTGGACGGTAAATTGTAGAAAAGATACGAGATTGTAGATATTAATTTTACAGTTATCATACGCAATGTAATGTTTATATAAGGTATAATATTATTTGTGTGATTTGTTAAGATAGTTTATATTATTATCTATGTAAAAGGATAAATATAAATATATATTTATACTTAAAATTAAATACAAATAAAAGATATTTTTTTATATTAAATATAATAAATATAAATATAAGTATTACTCGATGTTATATATAATTCTTCATTAAATATAAAAAATGTCAAATACAATAAGTGGGAAAAACTTGTTACGACCGGCTGGATTGCAATGTAAAAATCTTCAAGAATATTTAAAATCACGTCCACCAGAAGTATTAAACAAATTATATCATAATCCTCCAATTTGCTTGGCTGTGTTTCGGGAACTGCCAGTAATAGCAAAACATTATGTTATGCGATTATTATTTGTTGAACAACCTGTACCTCAAGCAGTTATTGCCTCCTGGTGTTCTAAACTTCATTTTGAGGAACATCAAAAAGTAGTTTTGATACTAAATGAACTAAATGTATGGAAAGAAGCATCAATACCAGGTGGACTACCTGGATGGATTTTAAACACTACATTCAAGAAAAATTTAAAAATCGTTCTTTTGGGAGGTGGAAAACCATGGACAATGTCAAACCAATTAGAAACTGATAGTAAACCTAGAGATGTTGCATTTTTAGATTCATATGCATTGGAAAGGTGGGAATGCGTTTTACATTACATGGTTGGTTCACAACAGCAAGAAGGTAATCTATTTTGATTAAAGAGAGTGTTATTATTTATGTGTATATTAATGAAAAATATTTTAAAATATATGTATCTTGATATTGAAAATATATCTTTTTAGAACTTTGGTATGAATAATTACTTTTATTTTACATTATAGGTATATCTGCTGATGCTGTTAGAATTCTTTTACATGCTGGCTTGATGAAGCGAGATGAAGCTGATGGAAGCCCAGTTATTACACAAGCAGGTTTTCAATTTCTGTTATTGGAAACTGCATCGCAGGTACCTAAACATAATTATTACCTCTTCTCATGCTGTTAATAAACTAGGATTAAATTTACCAAATAAAAGTAAAAATGTGTAAATTTTATGCTATATTTATTACTTTAAATACATTGTAGGTGTGGTATTTTATTTTACAATACCTAGATACAATAGAAGCAAGAGGACTTGACCTAGTTGAATGTCTTACTTTTTTATTTCAATTAAATTTCTCGACACTTGGTAAAGATTACAGTACTGAAGGAATGTCCGAAGGTCTGTCAACATTTTTACAGCATTTAAGAGAATTTGGTTTGGTTTATCAAAGAAAACGAAAAGCTGGAAGGTAAAATGTAACATTTCTTTTTATTAAAATAGTTTTAATTATTTAATATAAATAATAATATTATGTTAAATGAATATTTTTAGATTTTATCCCACAAGATTAGCATTAAATATTGCAACTGGACAAAATAAACCATTGTCTAGAGATCCAGAGAAGGAGGGTTACATTGTTGTTGAAACAAATTATAGAGTATATGCTTATACAAACTCGAATTTACAAGTAGCTTTACTTGGACTATTTTGTGAGATGTTATATAGGTATGTATTTCAAAAAGTCAAATACTCCCTATTGATTGACACTTATATAAAAGCTTAAACTATTTTGTTTATAGGTTTCCAAATCTGGTTGTGTCAATATTAACAAGAGATTCTGTACGTCAAGCTCTGAAAAGTGGAATTACTGCTGCCCAAATCGTAGGGTATGTCTTTATTGAAATAATTCTTATATATATTATTATTATTATTATTATATAATATATTAAGCTATCAAAGTAAACAGTTAATTTGAACTCTGCTATATCAACAGTTATTTGCAGCAACATGCTCATGGTAAAATGATAGAAGCAGGTCCTCCAGTTTTACCACCAACTATAGTAGATCAAATTAAATTATGGGAAAATGAAAGAAATAGATTCATATTTAGTGAAGGAGTTTTATATAGTCAATTTCTTTCTCAAACTGATTTTGAAGTGCTTAGAGATCATGCTCTTTCTACTGGAGTACTAATTTGGCAAAACGAAAGGTTTGTTTCTATATTAATTATTTTATTTATATATACTTTTTAAGAATTAAATAAACAAATGCTTACTTTAATGAAATGTTTTGTTATTGTAGGAAACGGACTATAGTAGTTACGAAAGCAGGTCATGACGACGTAAAAAAATTTTGGAAACGATATTCCAAAGGTTCCAGTTAGTACAGCAAGAATAGTGCTAGAAAACTATTGTTTACAAACAATTCATATAGTAAAATTTCGTTTTTAATTATAATTATTTTTCCATTTTTAATATTTGCAAGACAAATGATTCATTAAATATTTTGTTATATGCCACAAAGTGTATAAAGTATAAATTTAAATATTATAAATGAAAAAGAAAAAAGTGTAAGAATATAAAAATCTAAGTCATTTAAGGCAAAAAATAAATATGATCAATTTTTATCAGTTTGTATCAATTATTTATTAACATCTCAGGTTATTTTAATAAAGAAGTTTAACCACTGCCAACTAAAAATTAACAATTCGCCGTAATAAATTACATAAGCAAATACATATTGTATATTGAGATTTTTAAAGAGAAACTAATTTTGTCCTCATTATATAGTTACAGATTATCCTCATGTACACAATATCTATAATTTTGAAACTTATTTTCTATTTAATAAAATATAAATAATTTTGATAAAATATACAAGATAATTTTTATTTATTATAGCTTTGTTTAAAAAGATGATGTAAAAATGTGATGGAATATTCAAAAATTAATACTAAAAATTAATACAAAATAAATCAATTCATTTGTATGTAATTTAAATTTGTTTAACGAAAGAGAAGATATTCAATTTTTTTTATAGAGTATCAGTCCCAAATATTAGATGATAAAAGAACTTGCTGTCAGTGCTGTGGTGGTGATGGTGTAGGTTTTGGCATTTTAGATAATAAACTTTGAATTTCTTTCTTTTCATCGTATGTTTTCCATAATTCATATAAATTAATGATGTAACGTGCAATCTCTTGAATTTTTTCCATATCAGCATTTAATTCAGCAAACCATGCTTTTAAATCTTTTTGCAACATGACACAAGCTATTTGTAAACATCCTAAAAATATTTTCAATGATATATCATGATATAAAAAATATAATGCATCCTATTATTAAAGTACTCTTTATATTTTCCTACCAATAGCTATTTGGTGTGGTGGATATAATAAACATACATCTGTACGTAAACTATCATTAATTATACGCCAAGCCAATGTAAGTAATTGTTCATCTGGCCCTGCATCTTGAATGAGAATTAATAAAGGTCGATACGGTTGATATACTATTAAACAACAATCTAGGTGTTCCAGAAGATAAAATTCACATTCAGAGATATGGCTTCCACGATAAGGAAATTCTTGTGAATAGGCATAATTAAATTTATTTTTTACTGAAATATACAATAATAACTATCTTAAATCATCACATATCTTCTTTCTTTGATATAGATTTATTTCATTCAATATTTATCTTATTCTATTTATCACATATAGTATACATACAATTACGTACCTACAGTTTGACAAGCTGCAATTAATCTATTGTGAGAAATAACTCCAAATTCTTCTACCTTTGAAGCTAGAAAAACCGATGTAGGTGCTAATAATAAAGGGTCTATACATTTTAAGCTGTTGCGAGCATAAAATCTTTTAAAATAAACAGTTGCTGTGGCTATAACTTGTTGTCTTAGTTTCAACTGTTCACCCAATACTTGTATTACTGAAAAAGTACAGAAAATACTTATTTAAATTATTTAATAAACAGATATATAAGCATGTGATGTATATGATACAAATACAGTTACATTGAACTGGTATAACAATATTCCCTAATCTTCGCAATATTAAGTCACATTGACAACATTTTGGATTAATTGGCTAATCGAACGTTTAGCTTACGATTAGAGAAAAAGATGAATAATTTTTGATATTCTTCTTCTGTGAAAATTGAAAGATCATGTTGTCGTTCTCGCACTAAATCCTGTTTATCTAGAAGCCATTGTTGACTAAAAGCATGAAATATTTATTTGTATTATGAAATAAAATTGCAAAATAAGGGCTTATGAGAATATCTTACTAATGTGAACTTTGCCAAAAATTGCCAGCCATATTAATATTAAATTAATTGCCGGAAAAATAAGCAAGTTGTATATCACTGTAAACGTCTCTCGATTATTTCCAGATTCCAAAATATGCCGGTTTGCATTTATTCATTTAGTTGTTATTTACTTTAGTCACTACATATTTATAGAATTTAGTACGAACATCACAAATGTCAACATATTTTCATGGTCACTCGTATTATTTAAATTTATATTTTCTAAAACAACTTTAACGTGATTTAAGTAATCTTGTGTTTGAAAATTTACCAATTTCAATGGATTTAGTAACTTGTACCTATTTGATGCAACATTTCTTCATGTCGTCTCGTCAAATTTCCCTATGTTTTCTGTGACGCTATTTGTTAAAAGTTAACCTCCGATAACTTAGATCCATGGTTAGATCCATGTTAAATCCTATACCAGTAACTTTTTAGTACCGGAAATACTTAAAAAGACGTTTTCCCGAATGTAACTGATAATGCAACGCGGTACAAATAGAAGTTTTAATATCTCAGATATAACATACTTCTAAAACTTTCCTGATATTTTACGTGATAAAATATATTACATAGTACATGTTTTGTGTAAAATAAACACACATAAAATGACTTAACTAAAGAAAAATATGGATCAATGTTTCTTTCTACGCGTGGGAGTATGAGGATGAAGTAATGTATGTATGTTTCACGTCGTCAACACTTATCGATCATTAATTGTAATAATTAGTTAATTTTTTAAAAATAAATTAAGGAGTTGTTTAAAATTATATTACCATAATTTAACATTTGTTTCGTGAATTTGTATACTGTTGTATACTGTCTATTTTCATTTTTTATCGTATTTTAAATAACTTTATAGACATCTCTTTTTTTAAGAATTATGAAATGTAGTGCTTAAAAATTTTATACGTCTGAAAATTATTTAGATAAATTTAATTTAAAAAGAAAATTAATTAAATTATTAAACATCTTTTTCATTTATTTTATAATACTTCAAGTGTGTTAGTTTCACTTTTGTTTTTATTTGAATTATTCTATAAAATCGATATTTTCATTTATTCAGTTACTTTATTAATATAACACGCTACTAAAATTACTGACATTTTTCCTTGAGCTTCTTTATGAAAATAGCGTATATACATATATATATATATATATATATGTATATGTATATTAGTTTTTAAACGTTTTTTAAATATCATTGAATTCTGTATCTATAAAACAAATCAAGCATTATATGGTACATATAATAAAAATTTGTTCTATTATCGATTCATAATTACGGTTTAACATCGACTAGATAAATGTACTGGAAAATGAACGCTTCAAGTTCAGGGACGTATTTAAATAAGGATACACCAGCCGATAGAAGTAACAAAGTCAATACCGCGTTTTATAAAATAAGTAACTCGTTATTAGATTATATGACATTATTATATATATGGTAACATCCTGTGATGTACATTAATTGCTAAACTATAATTAGTGAAATATAAATTTAAAAAAGTAATGTGTAGGTATTATTCGTTAATGTTTGATATAATATAGGAAATCGTATAGTAGTTTAATAAAATGCGATAAATATATAACAATTTATAAGGGACTTTTATCAGAAAGTCAGGAAATTATAACGCAAAATGATTTTTATGTAAATTTTGTGGGAAAATAATGTCACGCGAGAATTCAAAGGCTTAAAGCATGATAAAATTATACAATAAAGGTGGATAAGGATTATAATGAAATATTTGATAAGTAACAAAGTAATTTCGCAGGATCATGAGTAACTTAAACGTACATTGTCCGCCATAGAGACGTTAGCGCGCTTAATTATTAACAAGACTGTATGGGCAGCATCGATGAATGAATCCTGTTGCGCAGACCGGTAGCTTTCATTGTAAAAGCGTCGATAGCTAGCATATAGTTAGTCAATTTTACGGGGTGAATGTCGATGCGCGAGTTTTTGGCCAGTATAGTTTTTTGTGATTTCAGTGAAGAATCGGAACGAAAGAAATTATACGGTACGATTATATTTTGGCAAAATGATTGATATTTCAATTGTGCAAGGTGTATTGGAGAAGATACAGAAAAAGAGATGTTTTCGAAACGAAAGCGACGGTCGGTAAAACCTAAAGGGAGCAGGCGTGGACTGCGAGTTCGAGTCGGGCGTGGGGATGAACTCTACGGGGAATGCGAGAGGGAGGAGGACTAGGGCGCTTCCTGTGGTTGGCACTAGCCTAAAAAAGCTCCATAAACAGAATCGTGGCCGAATGTCTTTTCAATGCAACGAAAATGGTGAAGTGTGGGAAAAAGTGGGCATTGAGTAAAGGCTTCGACAGCTCGAATCATGACAGAGGCGTCGGAGGAGTAAGTAATATTACAATGTCTGTGATACTTTCTGACGATTGTTCCGCTCCGAAACCTGAAATGTCCGTGACTATGGCTTAAGTTTTGTGCTCCTTTGATATCACGTTTACAGTGCGGCACCTGACAGTTCTGTCTGACCTCGTCCTACTCATTCTCCTGTCAACATTTTCGACATTTATCAATCATTGCATTTCAATTTCCTCGAATTTTACATGATCCTTCAAACGATTCTTCCCTTCTTAGAAACGTGTCATGATCGCTGAACACCTATAAAAATTTACACGAGTAAACGTATGATTTCGATTCAAGTGTTGGTGTGTTATCCTCTGTACGTGTAGGGGTGACCGTTCATTCATTAAATCGATGTCAGCGCGTAACATCTGCTATCTCGTACATAATAGCGATTCTTCGCTTTCGCGTACATGTCGGTCTTGCGCGTTTTTACTATATCTTTAAACCAATCTCGATCTTTTATTAGTTCCAATATTTCTTACCAAGTGTAAATTTATGAATAAAATTTCACTTCCTATAAACCTTATGTGAGAGAAACAAATTCTTTATACAGCTGTGTAATATTGTTAATTAATATTTAAATATATTATTAGTTTTGTTCGTGATAAAAAAAATAATAATATAAAACGCCATAAATATGCTTTTACTTTGCATTAAATAATATTATATGTAAATTTTAAATATTTTTCTAAGAAATTTTTTACGCAATTTCTAATAAGTATGTTTATGTTAAAAAGTGTTATTGTTAATTAGTGGTCACTTTGTAATTTCTTGAAATTTTATTTTTAGTGGTAACTATTTGGTGAGGGTTCGTGCCCAGGTAATGACAAGGGATGATAGTTCAGGTGGTTGGGTTCCTCTAAGTGGCGGTGGTTTAGCAAATGTTTCAGTTAGACGAAGACCAACTTCTTCAGGTGGACATCAGTCTAATAATACCAATGCATCTGGTATTTCTACTACGACTGTCTCTAATACTAGCAGTATACAACCTGTATCAACTACAAGTGTTACTAATACCCAAAGTCATGGATCTTCTAACAGTTCTCCACCTGATGCAACTGAGAAGATGCATGAGTACCTTATTTATGGGAAACGCATCACTGATCAATCAGTAATAATATATATAAATATATTTATTAGTATTTTCAATATATTGTAATATATGTATTTGTTGTAAAATATGATACAGAGTTATTTTCTTTTCCTAGGTTGTTCTTAGCTGTACAATTAAAAAAGATTTCGAATATAATAAGGTAATGCCAACTTTCCATCACTGGAGAACAGGAGAGAAGAAGTTTGGATTAACATTTCAAACAGCTGCAGATGCAAGAGCATTTGATAAAGGTGTTCGTACAGCTGTTGAAGAATTGTTAGAAGGTAAATTGTTAATTTAACTGTAGCATCTGCTTCCATTATAATGATAGAATTAATATATCTTACAATATAATGACATAAATTTTTATTAATATTATTTTTTTGCTACTTTTTGTGGAATGTACAAATGGTAAGGATACCAATGTTATTTTAAATATTAATTTATAAATGTTTACTTCAAATAAGGTTTTAACAATATATTTTCTATAATTCAGGGTTGACCAATACAACATTATATGGCAACTCGTTAGATGTTGGGGATGAAGATGTTTTTATGGTATGTTATTTTGAAAAGAAATAGATAAGATATATCAACACATTTAAAATTGAATTTATTTCACAGACTTTAAATTTACCTGTGGAACCACCAGAACCACGTCCCTCATCGGATACACCTCATGGAATAGTACGACTGTCCAATTATCATTCCCAGTGTTCAGATCTTCCTGATTCACATAAACCTATTCATTATATTGGTGGACCATCTATAAAAGTGCCACCATCTCAGCATCCTTTGGCAACAACTGAAGATGTTGGATCAGATAGCTACTCTTATGTGCAGCTCACAACGCTTAATCATGAATATTTATATCCCATCATCGGTGATCATAAAGGAGACCGATTAAATAGACATAATACCGGCAGTTCTTTGAAGAAACCAGATATTATAGTATCCCAACCTTCTAAAAATACTATGAAACGTAATGTCCGATTACGATGTAAACATTGCCAAGAGCTGTACACAGAGCAGCACAATCCTAGGGGGTCCTGTGAATATGCACCTGATCCTATTAGACGAGGAATCGCAAAAATTTCGTGTCTGTCTTGTGCTCAGGGTATGTTATACCACTGTATGAGTGATGCTGAAGGTGATTTTACCCAGAATCCTTGCAGGTGAGTAAAATTTTTGCTGCTATTTTTTTTGATACTTTAAAACTACTTTCTCAATTGTATCATACAGAAGCTTTCAAATGTAGGTTTTTGATATCTATAATGTATTCGATAGTTATCCAATAACTAAATCGTTATTATTTACTTTTGGGATGATTATCAAGACATAGCTAAGAATACATTATAAATCAATATTAAATTGTGCAGTTGTAGTACAGAAGAAGGATGTGGACGCAGATGGTTTGGTTTGGCATTATTATCACTGATCGTTCCTTGCTTGTGGATTTATCCTCCACTAAGAGCTGTTCATTGGTGTGGCACGTCCTGTGGAATGTGTGGAGGACGTCACCATCCGATGGAATAACTGGAGGAACCCTTTGATATCTCTGCTTCATACTCAGTTGAATCAACTAACTTTTCTTCATCACGCGGTGCTGTGGCTAATGTGTATGAATGTCATGATCTGAGTATGGGCCGTTGTCAGAGGTATCAAAGGGGTAGACAACTTCCAGTACATGCACTTATCCATCAGCGTCATCTCTGAAATAATTTGTTTTTAAAAAAGAAACAAAAATATAAGAGCGCAAATTATCGCATTTAGCCCTGAAATCATGTATATTCCATACATTTTGTATATTTTATTAGCAAATGCATTATTTAGACACATCTGTACATTAACAATTTGAGAATGGACGTCGTTTAGTATTTACTCTGAATGATTGGTCCATAATAATATTATCTGGACTGACCAAGTATTTGTGATACATGGTGCACATTGTGAGAATTCAGTTAAGAAACGAAATGTAATTTGTTATTCCCAGTTTGAAAGCTAGTTTTCACCTCGTATAAAAACGATAAAGAAAATGTTTGCTATGTTATAAGATTAAATTCTGCTGCTATTATCAAGAAAGAGGATTAGACAGAAATAAATTAAAAGTTTCTTTTTATTATAAATAAATTAAAGATAATATTTATTGATTTGTACTTTGTATTGTATTTCGAATGTCACGAAAAAAAATTAAAAATAATGTGTAAAATTTTATACATATAAAATTATACATATTACGTAAATTAGCTTTATCTTTCCTTTTTTTTTTGGTTTCAAAGTAAGATTTTGTATATTTTTTGTATATCTGAATCCAATATTGTCAATATTGACAAATTTTGTTTTTTTAGCATTTTATATAATTTTACTAGAAAAAATAATTTGAATCAAATTCAATTTATTTTTATTCAAGTACAGATTTTGAATCTCTTTCTTTAATTAGCACAAACTGGTTGGTAAAAGCTAGTTGCACTTTCACAAATATGTATTGAAATTAATGACTAAAAATTGTATCATGTTTTATAAAGAAATTATACGATCATTCGGGAATGATTGTGAATATATGTAGTAGAATATAATTTTGTTTATATATCACTAACATGCAATTCTGTTCTTAAGGACCTTTTGTATTGTGCTCTTTGTATTTACAAAATATTAATATTTATATAAACTACATAGTCAGTTATCTGTTAAATGGAACTTCTTACGCTACTATGTTGGCACAGTGTTAAATGCTAAATAATATCAGTATTTACTATTTACTAGCATGGTACTTTTAGTACTACCAATTTTATTGTTACTTCATGCACAATGAAGATAAGTATAAGAAACTTTAAGTACATGTATTGTCAGTTTGAGGCTTATTATGTATATTGGAATATATTTTCAGTTTAAAACTAACTATATCTATATTGAAGGATAGTTCTATGTAAACTTGGTTTGCATAAAATAGATTGTTTACAGAGACGTGAAACTTTCTATTTTATAGTGTATTATAGTTCTTTAAGATACCTATACATACATGTATATGGCATTCTTTAAAAGATTCTGATTTATTGTATTATTTGCATACCTAATTATTTTTTTAACTACATTAGTAATTAGGAGATAATTCGTTTCATTCTATATATTTTACAATAATTGAATTGATATGATATTTTTAAAAGAAGGACGTGGTTTTTAGCAATAATTCCGCTTATCGATGATCTGATTATGTATGCTTTATAAATAATTGGCTTTATAAACCATAATGTGTGGTTTTAAAGGTTTATTTGTTTTAAGAATCCATATTTTGTATTCAAATTTTACTTGACAAAGAATTAATTCTGATCTCATTAAATTGCTATAAATCTTTAAGCGCAACACAAAAGCATAGTTGTTTTTCTGGTTCATACTACATAATTATAAATGGTAATGCAGAAAAACTAATAATTTAAAATTGAAGCTTCTAAAGTGACATGATAAATAGAATCAATGAACATGATCTAAATGTTGTAGGGTGTTTTTACATCATTTTTGAAATACAATTTCTAATACATATGCGATAAAGTCAGATGCTGCTTTGGAATAACAAAGTAAATTAATTACTAAATGGTTTGATTAATAAGACTTTTGCAAACACACTTAATTAATTTAAAAGGAGAAATATGTATTTTAAAAACATACATAAAGAGAAGAATTAATTATTATTGTTCAATAAGTTTCATTATCATCTTATGTTTCTAGTCCAATAATAATAATTTATGTGTTTAGTTCATTTATTAATTAAAACTCCTTTTTATGTCAAAATTGTCTTATGCTGAAAATTTTAAGTCATGCATGTATAAATCTTGTATATCTGTGCAGTTAATGTAGTTTTATTAACGAATAGTTAAAATTATTTGACATAATGTATTATTTGACGTAATGTATTATACATATTTAATCTCAATTAATTTTAATTATTTTATTTCTCTTTTACTTTTAATCTGATCTAAAATATTTTTTATATTTCTTATTTAACATTAGATATTAAAATATCTCTTATAATTTACTAATCTTATATGACATGATTAAATACTACAAATTGCATTGGCATAACAAATCTTATATCTGCTTTTGTGAGTTGATTACTTCATGATTATACTTAATGATATCATAATATTTTATCTCTCTGAGCTTCATATCATTTTTTAATATATATATATATACATATATATGAATGCTGTGGTTTCCTAATGTTTCTAATAATTTTATTATATTTGTTTACTCCACAAATAACTTGTAAAAACCTACAAAATTGAAATAGAGCCAGACAGAGGGCTGAAATATCCATTTAATAATGGATTTAATATCTCTACACAATAACACTCTCTTATTTATAAAGTCAATTTTTATATTACAATATATTCGTTTTTCATATATAAATATTAATAAATATAATATAGATCTTAGTTTTGAAAGCAACAGTTTTGTGTTCTATAAAATAAGATACATTTAATATAACTACTAAATTAAATTAAATTCAAATATGTACATGCTAATTCTTTTAACAGAAGAGAGGGAGAGTATTAAATACAACTTATAATAAAGATGCTTCCAAGAAAATAATGATCTTTCATTTTGATAATATAAAAAATTGTATTTATACTTTTACTTAATAAGCTCAGGGAGATATACAACAAAAGTGGTATAATTAAGCTTCCTATATACAATATGCGTTTATCGCAAATCGATTAATATCAGTCAGGATTTATTTTATACAGGAAATTTTATATAAAGATCTTTAGAATTACATTACAGAATTCACAAAATTCGAAAGAATTTTATTTAAAAATTTGCAAACTATGTAAATATTAAATTGTTTACTGCCATAGAAAATCGATAGTTTAATTTTGATATCAAACAAATTTTTTATTTTTATTGATTCAAAGTATTCCATTGATACATTATGTAATGTAGACAGTCTTTTTCTGTACAACATTTGATTGAATATCATGACCCGTTTTTAGTTACGAATAAGTACAAAAAATTATTTTTTCAATAAGTCCGTTGTGATGACTCATACCAAATGAGAGATACATATATAATCATATTCACAGTGTAGTTTTGTATGACATTGTGTGAATGTATTCCTATTTAAATTCTTTTACTTATCAAGTATGACTGTAGGTTGCGATTGATCTGAGATATTATAACGTGTCTATAATTATAGTGATCAATAATGAGCAGAAAATATAAATAAATATAGTTTGTACGATAATTATATGACAATGTTGATGATAATAATTATCGACACTGATATGTGTGGATGCATGAAAAGAAGCGCAAGTTGCGTAAGCATATATAACGAGCTAATGAACGTGGGAACGTATGCACATATAAAGAATATGTATACACAAAGTTATTGTGAAAGTTGTCAAACTGGGAAAATGCATAAAGGTGGTGCCTGCCAGAAATGGAAAACATGTAAACAAATTAGTGGCAGTGCTCAAAAACGATCAGTTTGCAAAAAAACTTATAGGGTATTTTCACTGATAATGTAAATGCTGCAAGATTAACAAATACAATTTTAATTTACAGATTCATTATATCATAAATGTTTAAATCTTGTATCATTGTAATTAAAAATATGTATCATAATCCAAATGTATAAGAAATAAATATATTGTATCATGACAAGATGTCATATAAATCAAGTTTGTTGTTCTAAAAGTTTATGAAATACATTTATGAAGTACATTCTGAAAATATGTTTTCATTAATCACTGATCACTAAAATACAGAAAAAAGAAAGAAATAACTTATGTACTACACTTACATTTTATATATAATAATATATAAATTTACAATTATACTAATTGAACGAATAAAATATGTACATATTAAGCTAAATACAAAGGAAAAGATTTATTAATGTGGAGCTGGTGTGTGGCCATCTACGTAGAAATTTCTTGTTGCTTGAGGCAGTTCTAATTCTATACCATCTAATTCTTTCGTTAATATAATTTGACAACCTAAAAATATAAAATTGTTTCAACATTTGATTAAATTTACACATTCGCACTAAATGAATTACATATGTGTCAGGCTGAACTCCAAATTCCTCAGTGCCAATGTGTTAATATTAAATATTATATATGTCAAACTTGCTTTTGCCTACCTAATCTAGAATTTTCTTTTAAAAATGGAGCTAAATCTAATAAATCCTCCTCTTTTTCTTCAGCTGTTGGGAGTTTATCCATATAATCATGATGTACATATATGTGACAAGTGGTACAAGCAAGAGATGCTTCGCAAGCACCTTCCATTTCAATTCCATATCTATGGGCTAAATACAGTACATTATCTCCGACTTTCCCTTTTATAGGTGTTCTTTTTCCCATTTTATCAATAAAAGTAACATTAACACTATAAGATTTAAAGGATCATATTAGTTAAGACCTAACACGATAAAATCTTTATTTTTTCATTTTTATATAACAGAATTATAATATTTATATATAAGAAATGTATATGTAATTTTACCTACATATCAGCTTCTGATTTTGGGTCTTGCATTTCATATTCACCATGAAAAGAATCTGAAAAATATCCATTAATCAGGTAAAATAACCTTTTTTTAGCCGATTAAAATATATACTTCAGACATTAAGATTATTTGTAGCAAATAATATTTATACATATACATGATTAATAAAATTATAGTTACATTCCGACGTATGAATATCGAACTTCGATATTGTTATTATCTGATTCCTTGGTGAAAATGATTTTTTCATTAGATTTTTCCATACTGGAAGCCTCAGAAGAAGTGTCATTTTTTAATTTTAATTCTACGTTTTTAAATAATGTTGTAATAGTACCATGCACATTTTACAAACAAAATACTTTTATTTCATTGATCATAGAAAAGAAAGATCGAAAACTTGTAGTAAAAACCATAAAGAGATTGCAAAGTTCAGTGTTTAATAAGTATACACTATTGTTTTATATTGTTACTAGTATATTCAAAGAAATTAATTTTTCCTTAGCTTATATATAAAACTAAATTAATTTTTCAAGTGGAATTTGATTTTGGATTGAATTTTACTTTAGTGGTCTAAAAATTATAAACTTTTTTATTTGCAATCTTGTAGTTTTCGACTTGTAGAATCTGAAAATGTAAGTTTTAAGTTGCGGAATCTACTAGTTCAAAAATCACGACTATGTCAAACTGAGGATTTTTAGGGTATTTTGTTACGTTAACGCCATATCGGTTTCTATCCATGCTTAATCCAATGAGTAGATCGCATAGTTAACATCTGATTGGACCGTATAAATGAGCATTCTCACGCTCTCGATTTTCGCTTATTTTATTGAAGAATGCATCTTTGGATCGCTCCCATCAACGATACCATTATATTAATGTTGTTATATATAAAAATTCGCGATCGGCAAACTAAGCGTCATGGCAGTGACCTCTCCTACTCATCCAATTCTTACCTGGCCGCCAGTTCGATTTTTCTTTTTTTTGGATATGCAAACTCTCGGAAGCTGTAGTTAAAGTCGCTAAAAATTAGTTCTTACTGACGTAAAGAGGTTGGAAAATAAGTTCTAGACGAAACCAAAGTCAAACTCATTTACCTACACATTCTACACTGTGACTGATTCTTTCATATACGTATCCTTTTGTAATCAACCAGGTAACACCAAACATATGCAGAACATATGCAGCCAAATACATCTGACTTACTGTATCAAAATAACCGCCACTCGCGTGCAGTCAGTAACTCCACGGACTCTACTTATTGGACGAATCATGGATACAAACCAATATGTTGCCAATCTAACCTGTAAAATACCCTATAAAGACACTGCGTTACATAGTCATAACTTTTAAGTCAGTGGATTCCGCGCCTTAAAAATTGCAATTTAGTACTCTATATATCAAAAACCACAAGATTATAAATAAAAAGGTCAACAACTTTCAGATCTCTAAAGTAAAGTTCAGGCTGATTTTGTAATTTGCCATTGAAAGATGAGATATTTAAAAAGTACTTGCGCATACAGTGTAAAATGTATTTGATAAGTTGGCATCACTTCGCGCACATGTTTTTTGTAGTAGTGCATTTTTCAATGAATTTATGTGCGACAAATACTACTCTAAATCCTGATACTATCAAAGTATGAATGTATACAGTTCGAATTATTACATCTTTTGTGTATTTTAACTTTGTTACTGTATTATTAGATTTTTGTAAGTGCTTTAAGAACCTAGAAAATTGCCAGCGATGCAATGTATCAAGTTTTCATTAGTGGATACCGTTTGGCCGAAGTGTCACACGGCAAGCCTTATTATGTTTACTGTATTGAGGTTCTGGAGTCCGAGAGTGGTACCCGATATTTTATTGAGAGAAGATACAGCGAATTTAATGCACTACATCGCACGGTATGTTATTTCATTGTTTCATATCAAACTCTTAATATTTGTATCAAAATAATGTTTTTGATTATGCAAACAAATATATCACCGATAAATATCTAAGTATACAATATACAAATAAAGTCACATTGTTCGTTTTTTTCTCTTTAACATCAATATTTCTAATTATTCTTCTTAATTCCAATTTTAATTCTTTTCCGTTCTTTAAATGAGACAATAATACATATGAATATCTTTGGAGATCGTGTTGGTATTCCTTTTATGTATAATAAGTATCGTCGTAGAATTGTAACTAGTTAAACTTTCTATTTTCGTTATGATTCTCATGTTGTGATGCAAGAAATAGAAACATACGTATCTTTATCCATGTCTAGAATATTTTCTGCTTTGCATGTACAAGGATAGCGATTTCTTTATTAAGCTTTCTTTCTCCATTTAATTTCGTTGGCATGAATAAGTTATCCACGTAGGATGTGGATACTACAAAATATTACGAGGATGTACGTTACTACAAAATATTAAATAATATGTACGCATTACATAATAACGTATATGCTTATATTTATATCATGAATTATGTTTGATGCATTAACGCTGTTTTTATCGCGAGAATACTTATTATTGTGATAATAACTATGTTGTGACTTCTTTCAATTCAGTTAACTTAGTTCTTAATATGACGCATATGTAATTTACGGAATAAAGTAAAACTGAATTTGTCCTCATCATATTCGGTATAACATTCTCTCTATAGTGTGCTATTAGTCATATTAATAACTTGTTTTATCAATGTTTTAGCGATATACGATGTATCGACTAACTATATTGTCGAATTTCTACGTATATGCAGTTGGTATTTTCGAGCTTTTTTAGAGCGTAACTGGATTGCGCGAAAGTTGCATGCGGAATAAAGTTAGTGGTAAAAATATCTAATACGTGTGTGCAGTTATTTATTTTCAATCATGTTTCAAATCGTAAGTTGCATCTATATAAAAAATTGACAATGTTTCAAGTTCTTTTTACACATTTAAATAATGTATAAATTTTTATTTGTGTATAATCATTTAAGAAGTAGCAGTCTCACTTGCGTTATTGTTATTTATCAGAAATAAATACAAAATTTTGGACATGAGTTATGTTTTTTTTTTATATATTTTTACTAATTAACTATAATTTACGCAAAATCAAACGTATACGTACAAATGCGTACAAACAATTAACAACAACATACCGACTGTCCGATATACTTTATGCCTTTTATGTTTAACTTTTCAAAGTTCTACTGAACTTTATTTCTCAAAATATTTAAATTTTATCCTTCGAGATTCTGCCACAGTACTTTCCAAATTTTAACATGTCGGTATTATTATCGTATATGGAATTTATTGGCATTTGTTTGATTATAGCTGAAGAAAGAAAACGCGGATGTTGCTCCGTTTCCGCCGAAGAAAGTAAGAAATTCCCAACCGAAGGTGCTTGAGCAAAGGCGAGCAGCATTGGAACTGTACATCCAGAAAATGTTAAGGCTCTCAGCCACCAAGCAACAGGTTCTCAATTTTCTGGGTATAGAAAGTCCAACACCCGGTGTGCCGTATAAAAAGTATGTACTCATGCAAGAGAATTTATAAAACTCGTTAACTTTGTGAAATATTATATCACATTAGGTATTATCTTCGTTATTATGTTACTTTATTTTAGGATCACGTTATTAGATGATTTTATAAGTAACGCGGGTTTTCCAATATGTGTAATTATTAGATTGCGAATGTAATAAATTTGGTCTTAAATATAGAAATGTATGTGATCTTTACAAAAATTTAATCATTTATTAGCACACTCCGCGACGAAACGATATCACACCCTCTAAATTTAACGTTTCTGCAACATTTACATAATAATAATACTCAATACTTAATATTCAATAATTTTTGGTGCGTAATACAGTCTGTTACTATAAAAAATTGTACAGTAGAGTCTTATTATTCAATTTATATAACAAACGTATTTCTCAACATATTCTTCTTCTTTTCTAAAATTGCATGCCATTTCGAAAATCTCATTGCATCGTTGGAAATATTCTTCTGCTTCAGTACGTACAAGGATACGGAGGGAGAAAGATACGTGGACACCAGTGCTCTTGGCCATCAACCTGTGCTAACTTTCCATTGTGATCCATATGTTCAGTCGAACATTACATCGAACAGTCTTCCAGATATCGTTATCAACGGAGTACTTTTGGGTGTATACAAGTCCTGAGAAGCTTATCCTAAGCTTCTGCTTGTTACAATATCTTTTACGAAAAGCATAGAAAGGACTACAAGCTTCGTGAAAAGCTACAGCTCTATATTATTATAATTCGGATGAAAATTAGGAAGGCGGTTTTTGCTCGTTCTCCCTTATCTCGCCACAGATAAAGATAAAGCGGTTCCATCCTGTATATATATATATATATACTAACGCTTCGTTGTCAGGATACGCGACAATGTGTAATCTCTTTCGAAATTCGATCAACGAAGAACGTAAGAGAGAGAGAAAATCGAGCTTGCATGTGGCGCGATTGCGTTTGTACTAATGTAAGAAGACCGGATTTAAAAGTAAGGATTTTATACACATCTATGTAATTAAGGGATTTCACAAAAGAAATATATGCTTTGATATATTTGAATCATCGTCTTGTTTATTTCATCTCATTATTTTCAGAGTTTACATTACTTGTGACATTCATCTTAATTCTATTTAACTTTATCGTACTGGATATCTGGATTGTAAATGTAAATGTAACTCATAAGCGGATCTCTTGCGGTATTCTTTATTCGCATTAATTCGTTTACTACCGTTTACAGTAGATATCACGGACATTCGATAAAAATCCATCGTCGATATACCCGCTAGGTCATTGCTAGATGTATCACGATGGCATTTCCATCGCGTCGGGGACACAGCGTTTTTCTTTTCCCTACGAGATGTTTGGCTTCGAGCAACGATTAATGTCGAACGATTTTATAAATATTACCGTGAAAAAAGGACAGGTTTCTTACTGTTTCCAGATAACGATATGCGCTTCTCTTTTTTCCCCTTTATCAATTGTTTTTTTTTTTTTGTTGTTGCTATTGGTGATAGGCGATTACGCGATAGATTAGCGAGTGATTCATCTAGCGTCTGGTTGATAGAATTATAGCCTCGAGGTTAATTTGTTATTATCATGAAATCGGACCTATCGATTCCCTATCCTTAAATTTCTTCCTGTCGAACGCTAAAGAAGAGTAGACAGACGGGCAGAAGCATGAAACGGGTGAAAACGGTGAATTCAAGCGATGTAATTTGTTTGGTCCACTGGATCGGGCGTGTTTGCGTTGCACTCGACGCGCAGTATTCTCATTCTCGATGTATGTACTCGGGCCTTTGCTGAAAAATAGGAAATCTCTGTTTCTTTCGGTTTCGCGGTCGCGAGGTTTCTTTCTCGCGTTTTGTTTTTTTTAGAAAAACTTGGAAAAATGAGTAAACACCGCAAACCGGAGACGCTGTGATAACGGTAGTAACCATGTATGTATGTATGTATGTGTGTATGTATGTATGTATATTGGCGATAGTAGGACCTTGTTTCGTATGTACAATCATACAACGTTTTTATGCTGTTACAATTATTATGTTATGATAATAAACTGAACTTCTCAAAAGGTAAACGCCTCGTTTTTCTTCTTTTTTTTTTTATATCAAATGTACCGCATTAAATGTGTATGTAATTATATACAAGCTCCTCAGTCTTGTGCGAAGTGTTAGACGATTTTAGGTTCTAGCACTTCCGCCTCGATGAAAACTAATCATGACGAATATTATTATATTATTTCTCGAATCATTTCTTTTTCTGTCGAACGTTTCGTTTCTTTTCTTTCCTCTTGTTTCGATCGTTTTTCCCTTTGTATTTTCTCGCTTTCTCGTTATACGCGATCGTAGTTACCGTATAACGAGCAAACCAGTCGAAAGGCGATTTTTTCTTCATTTTTCATAATATGACCTGTGCTTTCGTCACGAGCTGGCGGGATATACAAAATTGATCGTTGAACAGCTTATAATGTTAAACGTTACATCGTAATTTAGAAGTTTATTGCCCGTGCGTGGCAGTTTGTTTCATTGAACTTTCAATCGATTCCCATTTTGTCGGTCGATCTCGATTACACTCGTTTTCTTATATATCTTTCTGTAATTCGAAACGAAACGAAGGGAAAATCTAAACGATAGGTACACGTGTATTTATTCGCTAACTATAAAAGAATTATAAAGAAAATAGAAAAAAGACGCAGATCTCTTTTCAAAATAAGCGAATACAATCCCTTTATGACTTTCGAGGGGTGTGATTTTTATTATTACCAGGACCAATAATGCATCTCTAACATCTAACGAATTGCTTATATCGTACAAGTCTCGAGGTGTAACTTAGAGAAAAATGGAGCTGTTGGTCGCCATTGAATCGCGGACAGTATAGGTCAACGCATCATTTTACAAGGCAATGTACTCTCAAAATGATATGATAAAATCATTTCTGTCGTTCATGGATAAAACTTAATAAAAAAAAAAAAAAAAAAAAAAAAAAAAAAAAAGAAAAGAAAACAGTAGCATTAAACGGTAGTAAATAATACTAATGGTAATATGTCAAAGGAGCCGTTATTATCATTCCTATACGTATATACATATACGTAATACTTACGATTTTTGCAAATGAAATGAGTATTATTGTACAAATCAGAAATTTCATATGCCGTTCCATATGCATACAACTTGCACGCGTGTTTGGATGACGTACAACGTTAACCCTTTATCTGATCGTGTCACTTTTAAGCAGCAGTCTTCTTACACCTATATATCTTTCTGGTTGTTTTATTTCGTCGTATCGTTGTATCTACTATACGTACGTACGTACCGCTGCTCGAATTTTTCCATTTATCGAATAAAGGATTAAATGTAGATCATTGTTTCTGGGCGCAACGACAGACGTACTTTGAGCAACCAACCGTTCCTAATACTTCGTTCACGCGTCGACTGTTTTATTGACGTTTCTTATCGACACTTGGACGATAATTTAAATAAATAATAAATGCAACGCCCTGAAATGAATACATTTTAAGGGTATTACACGTGATGAGAATGAATAATCGTATTATCTGATCTAAACTATTCAAATATTTAAATTATCGTTACTAATATTCAAAGAATCGCCTATTGCTTTCAGAATTCAAAGTGACCGTAATTTTAACGTCACTCGCAACTTTTCTCCGCTTTCATTCCACAGTGAACGCGCGAACGAAAAGTTCTCGATGGTTTTATAAACCGGTAGAGAACGATATCAGCGATGTTTGCATAGTATAGCTGAAGAACGGCGCGGTTGGATGACTCGTTTTATGTGCCTTTATCGATTACTTCTACGTATATGCCATCGTCTACGTCAACGTGATTCCAGCTACACTCTAACTAATATTAATTAGGGCTACGATACTATGTACAGAAAACGCATTGCATTGGCACAGCAAACATGTGTGCCTGGACTGCCATCCATCGTTTCGACGCATAGCGTACACCCGTGTACTTAGCTACTCATTCGTCATGCTCTCCTATCTTATCATAGCGAAATAATCGTGACGTATACATTAAAGATTTTTCCATTCTATTGTAACATTTCCTATCGAGTTTCTACTCGAACAATTCTTTTTTTTTCTCATTCAATTTTATCTTTAGTTCAATGAGAGTATCTCTGCCCAACTTCTACAGCTTACTACACTCGTTATGTTTCGTTTAATGGTAGTAAGTTATGTTACTCGCATCTTTAGCAAAATATTATATGTTACCATTTTTTTTTTTTTTTCGGGCCAAAAAAACATCTTTTATACTTTTTTTTTTTTTTCAGTCATTGCTATTTTCTATAGTTGGGCAGATCCGTTTGTACTATACGATACGATTATTTTCGAAATTATATTCGAGCGGTTGCATTTTGGTTTATTTACGAGTCTTTTGCAAAGATACAATCGTTTGATTAATATTTTTTACAGAACGTAAAACTAAATAAAAAAAAAAAAAAAAACGGCGTCAGCATTCCATGCATGTGGTAAAATCAACTGATCGGTGTTTCCCGGCACCGATCTCCAACGTTCTCTGTGATTAATTATAAAATACAGTAGATTGCGGTGAGATTAGATAGTTTCTAGTACAAACGGTTCACTTATCAAGCATCGTTCTCTATATATATTTATGATATGAAGTTAACCAAGGTCTATGCATTTATCGTGTACGTGTTAGTAATTCCTAAAGTCTGAACGAAACAACTAAGCGCGAGTTTTTATTGTTACAATAATCGATGAAAGAGAGTATTTCATTTGTAACTATTCAGAAATGACGTTGTGTCAGAGAATTATTGTTGTCAAAATGGATAGCTTAATAGGTATATGTTTGTCGTGATAATGGTTCTACGACAGATATCTGCCAATGTTGATGATGTTACAAGATGAATGTTGCAAAGAATAGATTACAGAGAGTTTAACTGATCCACGTAATTATGAAGACATATCAACTAATATTTTTAACCAGTAATTACCTCGTTTATCGAGTTTGACCAATCATTTTGATAAAACATTTCAAGCGGATTATCATAATTGAAAATATCAGTTGTAAAGCCTGACAAGCCTACGTGATGACTTAAGATTTAAGCTTTTAAGAATTACGTATATCTTTTCGTCTCTTTTAACGATGAATTAACGATGAATTATATAGTTCTGATGACATAGGATTATCGGAGATCGGAGAAAGCTTGCGAGAACATAAATGTCGGATTATCCGAGAAATTCATCGATTCAGTCGATTTTCGATATATCATTCGTAGCTTCTGTGAATAATATCGAAGATATTCAAGAAATATGATTTACGTTCGTACAAAAGTGCCTTTTAAATTAATTTTTATTACTTGTTCTAAAGCTTAGTGCACGTTTAGTAGTTTTAATTAATTTATTAATTGCAAGGCATAGTATCGATACGACTCCCAATGGATCGTTCTTCCGACGATCATCTTCGTCATTCATTTTTTAGGATATTTTTATTCAAGCCATTGTGTAATATCAAAAGGAAAGGGGATCGTTACAACATACGGAACGAGGCTACGCGATATAAAAAATAAAGGAATGCTACTTTCACGCACGTTATTCGAATCTACAAGAATACTTTGTAAAGAAACAGGCGATCATTAACGAACGAACCATAGAACTTGTCCGGCTTTACGAGGTGTTAACAATTATCAAACTTTCTATAACAAACGCAAAACATGATAGACGTCTGACTCAAACTGACATGATTCTAAATTCGCCAATCGTTGCGAGTTTTCATCGATTAATCTCCGGAGAAATTCACAGCCGACGATCTTAACCTTGACACACGATATCAAGCTCACTCTCCTGAGTAACCTTGCACAGGTTTAAACCATCAATCGTTGGTTAATACAAAACTATTAACGAAGAAAAATTGAAAAACCTACCGTAATTTTCTCAGGAATCTGAACTTTTTCGCACCAAATGCTGTCATATTAGTTATTTATGTTAGTATTGAAATCCACCGCAAAAGAAACTAGGGTCTAACCTAACCTAACTCCGCATTTCCTGAACGTTGGACAAGACATATACGTCGTGGATACAAACTTGGTATATTTATATTATTCGAGTTCGTTTATACGCGGAAATGCGACAAATATTTCGCAAATATTTCCGTACTTGGTATGACAAAGTTTAGATTACTGGGAAAACTACGGTACGTTTTTCAATACTTCTTTGTTAATAACTTTTTAATAAACAACGATCGGCGACTCTAAACTTTTGAAGGTTAATCAGAAAGGTGATCATGGTAACGTATGTCAAGCTCAAAGTTATCGGACAGTGGATACTTCTTCGGAAGTTCGTTTGCTGCTTATCAATCGATTGGCAGTCCTGGCTTCTACTTGGAATGTTGTATTTACTTTACCTAATTAATGCGATCGTTATTACGTTCTAACCTAGCGCTAGCGCGTGACGTGTTTGCGGCTTAACAATATGCGTCGGTAAATTTTCGGTGAAGATTTCTTCCACCGGATGAACGTCGCGTCGATTCGACTTTCAAATGTACGGGGAGGGAAAGAATTGCGGGAGCGTCTAAGAACTATGCAGAGAGAAAACGTTCCCGGTTCACTGGAATAACTCGAATACGTCCAAATTATTCGAATCGTTTGAATACTTGACCCATTGCGCGAGATATCGCGGAATCCTTTGAAACTTTCCAACTATGGCAAGACCGATTTTCTGAGTAAAACGGTCGACTCTCCCCTTACGAATTCGTTTGCCACCCGCAAAATGGATTTCTTCCCTCGATCCCTTCCCGCAAACCGCGCGGAAGGTTAGCATCGGGTTAACGTCGTTCGAGAATCGGTTTCTGCCTTGTGAATTCGATTTTTCGTTGAGTCAATATTGAAATGTTTGTCACTGTGTGTGCTGATTGTTAATTCGTGACAAAGGGAAACGTTGGTCAGCTAGATTTTTGAAACGTAGATAATAGAAAGTGACAATCGTGTGTGTAAACGTTCGGATCAATGTTTGTAACGAATCGACTTGCACGTTCTTCCGTGTAAGAGTCTTCGAATTTTTATGTCACAATCTCGTTTTTGTTTCACCGTGAAAATTCGTGTGTAAATTTCTTCGAATATATTCCTACATCGAAAGTTTCATTTTCGTCAAATTAAATTGTTTTATGCTAAAAACAGCGATTCACTTCTATAAAACGTAGTAAATCGTACAAATATCATTTTTGCGTCACACGTGACTCTTGGCGCGTTCTTATGATCAGTTTCATCATCTTTTTCCTCGACGTAAAAAATAATCTTATCGTTACGATCTCTCGATTCAAAGTGAACTCGAATATAATGTATAAACGATGAAATGCACATGCTCGGAAATAGGGCTAGCGTGCAAGCGTTTCTGTCTTAAAAACTAAATGAGAGAAATAATAAAAGTAAAAGAAAAAGAAAAACGAGTAGGAAAACATGATCGAGCAAAATCTAGTGTTCCCCTAACAGGGTAAATCTCGTTCTAAGTTTAGCGCGATCAAGTCAATTTTAAACGGAGTAATAATATGTACAATCGTCCTTACAATAACTAATCACGTAAACTCTAATAAAACGCTTTGTATACATGTACATCCATAATATTTTATACACATATATATACATATGAATATATATATCTATCTATCTATATACATATGTATATATATATTTATATGCCTCCTCGATTCCTCTAATTTAGAAATATTATAGCATATAACAATCCGCCAATATGACTTATATAAAAATTATATATACATATATAACTTTCAATTTTATATATATATATAATTTCTCATCTCGACACAAGGTACCTAAGTTGGATGTGTTTTCTTTTTTTTTTCTGTATAATATAAACATCATATTTCGTAAAATATTTTTTTTGCCGAACACTCAGTTGTTAGTCGTTCTTCGCGAAGTCGAACATTAACGAGATCATCGTGGGTGCTCGGCGGAATTTTAATTAAAAAAGATCGCGGACTTTCATAAAGACCGTCGAAAAAAGTGTGTAATTAGCTGCCTTTCTCGTTTAACGCGATTTTTTTTTCTCATTCATATAGTATATTTTATCTATGCGGATTAAAAAAAAAAAATATATGAATATATATATATTTTTTGTATATACGTGTATATACATATACATACATATACACACACACATACACACATATACGTATACACTCGTATATGTATGTGTATATACGAATATGTGTGTGTGTATATATATAGACATATGCAATAATGGAAATGCGATGTTTACATATACATGTATCGAAGATTTATGCGGCACACGCGTATACATGTATACGTAAACAATATTAATGCGTACCACTGCTGTCCGCGTGACGAGTAGCGTAGCGAATGAATGTTCTCGACCTTGCTTCTAAATGATTTCAACGATAAAAAACAATTTCTACTTATTATGTACACGACTTTCTTCTTTCTTCCAGCACGCAACTTCAGACCATTCTCTACGTTGCTCCTTCATTGTATTCAGACCGTGTCTCTCTATTAATGGCCGTTTCAATACGCGTATGTTATAATCTCTATCTAGCATGTGTGTTTGCGTCAAGCTTCCTCGTTATTCGAATCGATCGTTTATTATTTCTTCTTTTCCGTGCTATTATTGGTAACGCTCAGTGACAATCAGTGAAAATCGATGTATCTACTTAGAACTCGTCTTACCGTTTCCTTTACTGTTCGAAGCATATCAGAATCGGCGTGGCAGTGTTGGTTCACGAGAGCAGCCGGACGTTTGCCCATTGATATTAGAATCGACGATGAAAAGAGCAGAGCGTACATGTATCCTCTTAACAACATCTATCAAACGAAAGACGATGGTCTTTAATGATTTTCCAACCGTCCTAAAAGTCCATGAGTTCATCTCGAATATTCGCTTTTCCTGGCGTCTAAAAGCACGACTAAAGCTAACTTTCGCAATCGTTCCATACCGACACGCTAATTTCACGAAGAACTAGAAAATCGAATCGCTCTATTTTTGCGATATTACGGTCACCTTCCTTGACTTTCTATATTCAGATTCCTCCTTTGTTCTCCTCCCATCTTACTCGATATCTGGGACAAACGTTAGCCGCGGTTTGTTACAGGCGCTCTATCCGCCCTTAAGCTGTAAAGGAAATATGCTCAGTGTTCGCTATTGTGCGCTAGTAAGACCGATTTACGCCATTGTCAAAGACATCTTGCCAAACATGCCAAGATTCCCCTTCTTCTTTCAAGTTTCCTCTCCTCCCGAGCTTTCTTCGAGGATACTTTGTCGTAGAGAACTGTCGTACACGCTACCAAGTTTTCGCTAAGGTGTCGGATAACACGCAGTACCGGCTCTAAGGAATACATACCAGCTGAAGCGAATCGCGCGAATGCGTTTATCTGAACCTTTGTCGCGTCCTCCTCTTCATTGATTTTATTATATTATATACTGATTGATCTTGGCGAAAGGAATTCACCGGAACTTTTCCTCCAGTTTCTAGCTTCTTGCAACATTTTTCCACAAAATCAAATCGTTCGGAGAAACGATTAAATTCATTTAAAACTATATCTCTATATACCGCACGATAGAATCTTTATTATCCGAATTTTTATATCTTGAACATTTTATTATTTGATCGTCTCTTCTACGAAGATGTACTTTGCTCTGCTTTAAATTTGATTAGGGTACAGTATAGCGTAGCGTAGCATAGTAGTACGTATATACACAATTAAAATAAGTTGAAAAACGATCTCCTTTTTAAGACGGTTTCCTTTCTCTAAATACCTTTCTTAATTACTAATACTTCTACCAGCGGCGAAAAATAAAACGCGAGAGATCATTGTTCTTAATGTTTCACCTAACAACACTGGAAGAAGGATACCGAATTTAGAAAAAACTCAAATGAAGATTCTGAAATATCTGTGCGATGAAATTACCGATAAAGGAAGATAGAAACTTTCGTATTACTTTTTTCTACTTACGTTATAAATATTCCTGTGTATTTTTTCTAAAACGTATAAAAACTATCAGCAGTTCGGGTATCGAAAGTTCTATCTTTCATTTCCACATTTATAAAACTTAAAACCATCTTGACCTCACGGAGGTATCCTGCAGTCAAATGAAGTCATCGATAATCGGATTCGAGCGATTCATTCGCAACGTAGTATCACTTCGTTTATCTTATAGAATAAAAATAAAGAAAGGAAAAAGATACACCTCCACACCTCGCCCGGAACACCGTTAACAGTGATAAATTGATTCGTAACACGTCCCAGCCAAAAATACATAACTTCTCGAAGGCGCCACAACGCGGTAAATGTTTCTTCCTTATTACTTTTCATTTTAATAACCGTACACGTGCTTCAACACCACGATTCTCTCTTGCTAATAACCAATATACTCACAGCACGGCAATAAGTGCACAACAATACTTTGAATAAGTCTTACATAAGTCTCTCTCTCTCTTTCTCTCTCTCTCTTTCGCTCTCGCGCGCTCGCTCTCTCTTTCTCTCTCTTTTCATCTTCACCAACTTATCATTGTCCTCTTCCACTATCGAATATTTATTTTTAAACGAAACGCATAAATGAGGCACTTGCCCGAATCTATACCGGCCGCATTCTCCCGTTCCTGTTTTATAAATCAGAAATTTGCCAACAATTAATATACGGAAGGCACGCCTCGTCTCGTGCGAATGCTTGGAACGTCGTTCCATGGGACCACGTTTCTCAAACTTTCACCCTTTCTGGTTGTCTCTTTGAATATTTTCTCTCTCTCTCTCTCTCTCTCTCTCTCTCTCTCTCTACGTCTCAACTGTTGGAACTATCTCCAACTTTGCCTCGAGGATCGTGAACAAAGTGAATCTGATAGACATTGCGCAGCAAGCAACTTTTTCTTCGTGTAAAACGAGTAGTTTGTCTTTTTTGGCGAGTTTTTGTCTATCGGGATTTTCTTGGTTGCTTGTCAACGGTCAAGGGGCCATGGGGGCCGAAGTTCGCAGAAGGTAGTTTGAGAAACGAGGATCCAAGTGCTGGACGCTTCGTCTTCGTCCTTAAATCACCGTTCTTAGGTTCTAAGCACCTAAGCAGGCCACTGCTACGAACACAGTCTCTCCTCTGATCGTATCACATTACACAGCTACGAGTCGATCCTTTGTCCCATCGTCGTTGTTGCATGGTTATATTCCTTTTTGTGTGGCCTTTCATTTCCCATATCCTTCCATTGCCGTACTGGTGAGAAACGGAAAGGAAGAATTCGAAAATCGATCGAATTCCGTACAAAAATTAGCTCAAGGTGTGGTTGGAGCGTCCGATACACGATGCCGCGCTTAAAGACATCGGAAAGAGCCTGAAGTGATATACCTTAAAAAAATATTTTCAAAGTCCGCGTGTCTCTGTTCTCGCGATACATCTCAGACGATATGACACGTGACACCGGAAGTGGTCTTGCAACGTACACGGTCGTTCTGTACACGATCATGAACGACGACAAAAAAGAAATACGTACATATCTCGAGTACACGTTCTCGAGGTATCTCAGGTAACGGCGACACTAAGTATGCATATAACATCGTGGTCTTCTTTCGTAGACTCGTTCTCCGTACAAGAACGCATACGGATCAAGATGTTTTCGCGGATCACGAAGGACAGTTGCAATAGGAAACGCAAGAGCGATCGTGGAGGAAGAGAACTAACTAAACCGTTCCGAAGCTGATCCGCTCGGTCTTTCGGTGCGCGTTTCTCCTTCCGATCGAAATATTTTTTCTCTCGTTCGATCGCGGGACGACGGTGATCTCCGAGAATCGTCTTACGTTTCATCACGGGTTATCCAACTCTGTATTCTTCGTTTGAATCCGAAAGGAGACAACTTGCGTCACTTGCGCGCCGTTTCGTACGTCAATCCACGGCGGAAGAACATTGAGCTCGCACCGACGCGTTTCTTTCGACAACTCGAGCTCCTGAACAAACGACTCTCTCCGTCGGCCATCGATCGTGATCTGGGCGGTGGGCTTCGTCTGGCGTCGTACTGATTGCCCACGTACATCATCATGTCGTTAAAGTTCGGCAGGAACTGTGGATTGAACAGCGACAAGATTCTTTCGTTGAGTTCCCTGGGATCGCGAGTGGGTACCATGTAATGATCGCGCGTGCTCGATTCGTTGCCGCGATTCAAATCGCTGATTATTCGTTGATGTCCCTGGCAGAGACCATCGAGACTGTTCGCGCTGCTGCTGCTGCTGCTGCTACCGCTGTTGTAATCCTGAAGCCTGTTCACCGATTCTGTTAACGTTGTCTCCGTATACTCTCGCGCGGCGAACTGCTGGTCGTATCTTCTGTTGTAATCGGTCACCTTCGACATCGATCGTGAATCGTAAGGCATCCCCCTGTGGGTGGCAAGGAACTCGAGCGATCTCTCCTCATTGGCCACGCCTTCGTAGGCGTCCTCGTCACGTCTGGCCAGATGGTCAAGCATGGAACCGGCGGTGACACGCGCCAACCGATTCTCCTCGTCGATGTTATCCAGATGATCGTCGTTGTCGTCGTCGTCGTTGTCGTCGTCGTCGTCGTCGTCGTCGTTGCGATCGTCTGATTCCGCGAGATCGGAGGAAGAGGAGGAAGAAGAAGAGCCGGAACCCGTGGGGTCCTGCGGCAAGCCTCAGACGGCCCTGTGTCGTCTTCTATATCATATGTACGTCTTCTTCACCTTCTGCACCGGCTTGTTCTCCGCCGATGAGTTGGCGTTCTTGCCATTTGGATTCTTAGGTGGTACGTTCAGCACCAAGTTGATCGACTTGTTGTTGAAACCCGGAGATTCCGAACTTTCCGTCAATCGGTTCAGTTGTTGTCGTTGCTCCGATGGTTCCGGGTAAGGGGCACTGCGTAGCCTCTGAGAGAACCAGAAACCGGAAGCGAATCCGGCTACCAGCGAGAAGAAGCAGGTTCCTATCAGGGCACCGGTCAGAGTCTGAGCGGAGTACACCACCGGTGTTGCGATCACGTCTGCAATGAAAACTGAATCAGTATCGGAGGGGACTGGATATCACGATTTATCGTCTCTTGATGGAAAGACGGGCTTTTTCATGGACATTGTTCGCCGGGAGAAGAAATCGTAAAAGAGGAACGGAAAGGAAACAGATTTATCTGGCGAGGAACACGGCGCGTGTTTTTCGTTGCACAGGGTCTTTTGTAACCGATGATACGATTGGATTCTACGTGAAGAAGAAGGTAACTAAAGAACAGAGATCCTAAGGAAAAATTCGAAATATTTAGTACGCGGCTTCGTTTTCAATTTTTAGCGCGTTTTCATTTTTCCTTTTCCGATAATCCAAGCAGTTTATCGTACGATAAACTTCCGTAAAGGAGAAAACGTTCCTAATTCGTTTTACAAAGAAATTTCTCATCCTTTTGCACCTAATAAATATTTCAAATCGCTGTTTTCACGAACGAAGCCTTGTACGTAAACACCTTGTTCGCACTTTCTAATAAATTCCTCTTTTCTCCAATTATACCAGCAATTACAAATATCTGACAACAGCGACAAACGGAGTAGCTCGATTCGTGTCAGCCTTTCGTTACCATAACGTACGATCTCCGATCGTGTTGCGTCAAAGTAGCAACGAAAGAATCGATTGCTTCGTTCGTACATCGACGAACACCACGAAATCAGCGTGTCATAAAGTTTCTGTCAGAGCAAAATATTCGATCACCCAACAGCGACCATGTAGATATTACACGTTCATCCGAATCTCCGTGAATTTCACGTATTAAACGTCCAAGTGTGAGATCGATCGATCTCGTGCTTGCGATCTTGAAAAACGTGTCCGAGCGTTTTGCATTGGTCGAAAAACGCGATTCTATCTAGCGTGGTAACAACCGATCGCTCTATTCTCGGCTTGGACAGCGTTTAGCGATCGCTCGTTGCGTTCACCGTTACATTTAGCACGAAGAAATCGAATCATGAAATTGGATCATCGGCTAGAGGGGATCGCGATGTTAGCAAACATCTTGGATGCAATTCTCTTGGCAGAAGCACAATTTCATGGTTCGAGTCTCGTTCGTTGCGGTGGATGCCAGGCAGGATCATGTCCACGAGTTTTTCCACGCGTTTCTTTTCCCCTAGTTGGCTGCACTTTTAATAAAACCAGGTAGCAGGGACGCGAGTGGTCGGTGCAACTAGTTACAAACAACAGGGTAAGTACGGTGCACAAAGTTAGGACACACTGTATACGTGAAACATATACATATAGACGAGGAGAGCCGCAACAGTGTAACGAATGACGAATGAGAGAGAGCTAGCTTCAACTATCTGTACGTGTACAGTGAAAAATGGCTACTAAAGTTGTATGTTCACGCGTTGACTATATACAAGTAGTTCGAGTTTTTCTGTTGATCAAATTTTATAAGTAAGTATATTCTGTTGATATAAGTAAGAAATAAATGTTATACAAATCTATATAGTCTGAAACTTGATTAAAAAGTTACGTCAAAAATACCAGACGCTAAGAGGACGATAATGGACTTGCCGTTACTACGATGCAAAGTAAGAGTCGACAAAAAGCATCTGCGGCTTTCCTATTGGAAAACAAAATCAAATAATTTGTACATTATCGATGTCGTTAAAGCAGCGCCTTACACAAGTCCCTTATACAACATTTCTCTACTTATATACAAAATCCTCTACTAGAAAGTTGAAATGTTGAAAATACAATATTTTTATTTTCGTCGTTGCAGCAGAGTATACGTATAAAATTTGACTAGGCAAAACTGGATATCCGTTAGGTTGTTGCAAAAGATTCTTTCGTTTTATAAAGAGATGATAAATGCGCAACACTTTTTCTGCTATATATTTTCTCTTATTTTACATCTGTTCTGTTCGAACAAAATGAATCGTACATGATTCAGTGAAATAATATAGAACAAAAAAATGTTGTGTATCTATTGTTTCCTTATAAAACGAAGGAAACGTTTGAGACAGCCTAATCTCTTGTATACGTACGGACAGGTGGATGACGGTGGGTTGAAAGCAAGGCGTGTATGTGTGTGCATGTGTGTGTGTATGTGCGTGTATGTGTGTGTGCGTGTAATCGAGATTAATGAACAAAAGAAACGGAAAAAATGTATCGTGACACGAGGTGTGGGTGGACCATCTGGATATTGCGCAAATGATTACCTTGAGGCTCGTTAGCTCGTGGCTGCGTACGACCGTACTGATTTTCTCGATCCAGCTCGATGACGATTTCATTGTCCCGTTCATCGGGCTGCTCGCCTCGCCCGTTTTCGGGCAGAATCGCTGGTTGCACGGGCTTCACCATCTCTGAAGCAACATTTCACTGATTTGATGACGAGAGCACAGATGGCAAGTCGAGTTTAAGACAGACAAAACAAAAAGAAATGATGTTCTGAGCGTAAAGTAATGATTCGTAAGTACGTTGGTCCCTTTTTCAATAGTTGACCACGTTGGGCCGAATTGCATGCGACTGAAAAATACCAATTAACAGAGGGGACGATGCAAAGTTAAGTCTGTGATCATGATTTAACAATAAATGATGGCAACTTTGGTTTGCATCGGCTTCTGTGAGATCGATCTATCAGCTGCCAATTTTTTCTTTCCTTTTTTTTTTTTTTACAGATTTTAATACTATTCTAGGCTTTTCAATGCTTTTAAACAAACTTGTTTTTTTAATGTTCTATATCGAAGTCCATTTATATACTTTATATTGGCAGATAATGGATTAATACTTTATATTGCCAGATAATGGATTAAGATTAGCGAGTGTGTAATTGATTAATACGAATAACCAAAACCATTGTTATTTAACACGTTCACGCCGATGTGCACTATTTGTATGTAAAACATTCTCAACGGTGAGTCGGTATACTACAAATCAACAAAATTAGTCTAATTAATCTGGAAAAAATCATAGGGAGGGAAGAAGACGATCAAAGATTTGTCCTTGAAGCTACAAGCATACGCATAGGCGTGAACCATCAACGTTAATAATTAAAATTGTACTTGATCGGATTGTTAGTGACACGAGAACAACGCGTTTCGCTTAGATACGATACGTTTAGGAATCAGCTATTAAAAAGGAGGCCAATATGATCTCGTAACTTTGCTGGTACTTGCCATTGAGAATGACACTTAGACATCTCGATGGTATAACGCATAACACGCGCGCATGAGCGCAATGTGGGCATACAAAGTGGTCAGGACGAGGTTGTTAAACAATGCGGCATCACGACATAGATAGAGAATAGCGGTAGTAGTATGCGAGAAGCGAGTAGAGTAGGTGATGGTGAAAGGATTAAAGCGGTTTGCAAGAAAATAAATATATAAGTAGTCGTCACGGTCAACGAACGAAAGGGGTCCATCGGAAAAGGATATGCAGCATGTGTTTTTACTGACTCCGAGGCTCGATACATGGACGTACGTAATACGTTGTATTATGTTGCAGCTATTTTATCTACAGTCTCAGTCCCAATTCGAAAGCTGGAATTTTAATTTTAATAATAACAATTTTTATTGTTTTAACTTATTGTTTTTAATGGCGAAGGAAGGTTGGTTGTGCGTAAATAGCAAACTAAGAAGCTTCCAGGTACAACCGATTCGATAGAAACATATGGAGAGTTTGCTTCCTAGATTTTAATTTAGACGACAGAAGCAATTTACTGAGTTTTTAGTTCGTTCAAAGGAAAGTACAACGTGATGTTCATGTTAAGAGGGTTGTCGGATCGGGCTTCTACCACGGGTTTTATTTCTACGCGTTCCAGCGCTTTTCTACGAAGGTTCTTTCAAAAGTCGAATTTTCTATAGATATCGTTCACGTCTTTGGAACACTTAAAAACAATGTTCAACGCGAGTTTTTGAAACGTTGCATTTTTCTTTACAAGAGTGCACGTACCTTAAAAACCACTTAAGCTGGAAAGTTGAAGTTTCAAGCAACACCGTAAATAAGTACTACCTTTATGTTTCAAGTTTATATATATCTGACCAAGTTCTAACGTAAAAGTAGCGTGTTTTGTTTATCGTATTCCACAAGTTCTTTATATATATAAAATATAAGATCTTTATATATCATCGAAGATGCAACGGTGTTTCAATTTCAATGTTAAAGTTGTACCCGTAAAATAAACCTCGAAGCTGTAAGGAAGAACGTTTAAAGTTAAACGATATAATTTTCGTTCTTGTAACATTATTATACGTAATACTTTCTTCTTTTTACTATTCTCAGCGTTGGTATAAGTATAGCTATATTTCCAAATACGTCACGTGCAAAGCGCCTTTGAAGAACAAAGCATTCGATAATAAAGCATCAGAAATCTACGTTATAATTTTTCTTCTCTATTGTGTCGAATAAAGGTGTAAAGGAAGAATCGTCAGCGTTATGAAATAAAGCTAGAATACCAAGCTTGAACGTCGTATGAAATTCAAACGACGAGTCATTGTAACTAACAGCTACAGTTTTCCTTCTTCCTCCTGCGTGTACACTGTGTACAGAGTTTCAAAACAGAGAAATGTCCTTTCGAAGATGATCGATTCAATCACGTTCCAATGTTTCGTAATCCCCAGTTCCTCTATTACGTATCGCAGTGCCCAAAGTCAATTTATTTGTCCGCTAATCGTTTCAGTTTTAAAGAGATCCGTTATCGTGTCATGGCAAAGGAACGAGGACAGCGACTTTGCGAAAAAATCAACTTCTTATCAATTATAAAACACTTTCTAGGTGTTCCGAACGACTTAGTCTACTCGTTTTCGCGTACAGTTCCCATTTTGCCGCGAAACAGCGGTAACAAATTTTTGCGGTGGACTAGCACCGCGAGATTTCTTTCCATTCTGCTCTCTGCTCGATAAAAGGTATAAAAATTCAAAGAACCGTACGTCGTACCGGTTCTCTACGATCGATGCTCGTTAGTCGGGCAACCTGCGAGCGTGATAAGATGCACAGAGGAATAAGGTCCGTAGTTAGAAATTATTCCGTGGCGAGTTTATCGAGAGCACGTCTGCACTCCGAGGAAATTATATGTGTCTCGGTGATAAGCGCAGTGTGCGCGGCTCGTTCTTGCATTTGTGGGCAAAATGTTGGCAAATCGTGGCCACGCCTCTCTCGAATCTGTTCTCCAGAGAAATCGCTCTTTCGCATCCCTATTTAACACGGTCATCGTGCACGCCTAGAATTCGCGATGAATTGTATTAGGTCATTCTACGAGTAACGCGATTTTTGCAACAGACCGATCGGAAACAATGGAATATGCGTAGAAGGAGGAACAGAAACACTGAAAAATTCGCGACTGCATAGAAGAAATTACGTTTAACTTCGAATTACATTTTTATTATATTATATTATATTAAGTTTGAGAATAGTTCGAAATGGGATAATCGATCAATGTTAATAATTAATCCGAGTTCTATTTCCATTTTATCGTAGCAGTTCACAATTAAATATGAATTTACGATGTTTCACTTTGTAACCGAAATTCTCTAGTGTTCTTAACACGTTGACTGCGCGTGTTTTCAATGAAATCTCCTTCAGGCCACGAGTACCGCTGTACCAAACGTACTCTGCTAGGTACTCCCACCGATATTTTAGATAACTTAAAATTTATGTCTTAATTCGTTACAGCGTTCAAAAGAAAAATGGAAAACTTATTTCTTAGTGAGTCAAACAGCAGTGAAAAAGAAAGCTTTCACCGGGCTTATACAAATTCGCATAGTAGCGACGAGGAAGAAATCAGATATCCTAGAAATAGAAATATAAATAGAATTACATCGTTTGATTCTGATTCGGATATTGATAAGTGCAATCGTAGTGATATTGAATGTAATGAGGATACTGTTGACGAGATTTTACAAGAATTGGTCATTGAGGAAGAAAGACAAACCAATGATACCGAAGAAAGTACAATTCAATTTGGTGAACAGAATGAATTTAGTGGTCGGTAGAAGTCATTTCCTTTTCTCGAGATAGACGGATTATGCAATTCATTTAAGGCAATTACCTGGCGATGTCAATCCATATGATGTGTTTGAGTTGTTCGTTGATGACGAAATAATAAACTTACTTGTATCAGAAAATTGTAACAAGGAAGGATGTAAATATTAGAAGATTTAGAGAATTATTAGCTGCAAAATTATTAGGGTTGTCTGAAAGTACAAAAAATCCTTGACGGAGTCAACATAATATCGCCGTTCGGAAAAATGATTCCGGAAGAAGCATTAGACGGGTATGCAAACTATGTTATGCAGATAAAAGACGTCGAATGGACCGATCAAAGACGCGGGAGAATTTAAAGAAAACAACAACTTATTGTCCAAATTGTCCCGACTAAACTCAGCTTTGTATAGAATGCTTCAAAGTTTTACATTCTAAATAATTCTCTTAATAAAACATTTTCCTATTACTTTTATAACAATTCAATAGTTTTATTACTTCCTGTGGAATATCTTTTCAAATACCTACGACGATCCTTCGCAAAGTAATGAAATAAGCGTCACCCGAATATGGGCGACGCGGCAGTCAACGTGTTAAAAAAGGTTTCGACGAATATCGCGACGGTGTTTCGCGAGAAATTTCACTGGCGGAATATCGATGCAGCGGCACTTCTCAGCGTATAATCGGCCGGGCAGTTGTAAGTATCGCAAACCCGTTGCAGCCGATTAAAATTAATCCGAGCGGGCTGAACCATTTCCGCGTGTGGATTTAAGAAACGAGCGCAGCTAGTTAGAGCAACAAGTAAGACTCGTTTGGACCGGTGATTTTCTCTCTTATTAAACTTTCACCTCGATGCAGACATGGCAGCGGCATTCGGAGGAGCTTCTTTAACGCGCGACGTGTCCGCGCCTTACCTGCAATAATAGCGAGTACCTTTAGCCTTAAGAGGCAATTTTCTTGCAGCGTGTGCGTCTCGAGTTTCAATGGAGCCAGTCTTTCCTGCAATTTCGTCTCGTGGATAAATCATGCGACCGATAAAAGAGTAATAGGTCAAACTAGTTGCCGAACGCAAACCTACGCACTTTGCATCAACATGCGATCGGTTCCATGGAACGTAAGGGGATTGAAGCCACGAGTGCAATTTTAACGCGCTTTAGCTCCGTACATTGCGTGATCGTGGTGAGAGTAACACGATTTATGGGATGATTTGATTTAATTCCTAGATTTTGATAAGAGATCTAGTATTTACTTGAGACACTTTGTTATTTTCCTTGTTACCGCGAAAGGTTGTACCTACAATTTTCCGTGTATAAATTTTCGTGATTAATTAATCGCTACGATTGCCTTGCTACCGAGATTCGTAGGTTTTATAATTTACAGGTTTTATCAGAGGAAATATTTGCACGTGTAGTACTACCGTTATAATCAGCTACGTGAATTATTATAAGTTGGAAAGCAAGATTTCCGCGATAATGGATAAGATTAGACTTCGCTCTAGTATATTTGGTATCAAGAAAATGCGAAACAACATTCGTTCGTTTCAAATTTTACGTAATATTCTTAAATAGGATGATTCATACGCATACGTAAAAGACGCTGCCTCATTCCCGTAAAGCGACATATAAATACTACTTTCGATCCTACCTACGAGTCAGCCTGACACAACCTCGCAGACAACAAATCATACTCGCAAACGTACTTCGGGTCTCCGTAGTGGAGGTAAAAGCAGCGTCTGATTCACTGGCTATCAATGCCGGCAGACAGGGCGAAGCTATCGAGCTACCAGCGAATTCGCCATTTTGTCACGGTGTTGTGACTCACACCGGTGATCTACACCCCGTAGAACGCGTTAAACCGAATGTCGCGTCATTTGCGGTCGTTTCTAGGCCAGTTACGGGGAAAAAGTCAATTCCATTAGCGGTCGGGCGAACCAAATAGGAAAACGCAAAGGGTAACGCAACTTGCAGTCGCTCCGTTCACACTGACACGAGCGAAAGCGGGATTTTTTTTCGTAGAATGCTTCTTTGTAACGTACTTGAATCTTAAACACCACAAAAGTCGGTGACGAAGGTGAGCTAAGTTGTAGAAAATAATGAAACTCCGTTACAAGATGATTGCTCGCAAGATGAGAAAGTGTACGTACATCTAACTGTGCTTTCGAGACTATAGCGGTTATTTCGTGGTGAACAGCGTAAGAGGAAACCTAGGAATTCTTCTATGTGATGAAAACAAGCGAAGATAATAAATCGGAGAAGAAAATTTGCGTTTGAGAAAACGCTATTCGATTAGCCGCAGAAAAGTAATTCTGCATTTCCGATGTTACATTCTGTTTCGCTACTTCGATAATTCTAAATCTCGTTAAAACGAAGGAAAGTTATCACGAGAAGTCGTAGACGGTTTTGCCAATCGACGTAAACCAAGCAAACACGACGTGTAACGTTACCTTCTAATCACCGCCGTGTTTCCCGTTCGATCGTACGGGAAATCGATTTTCCCCGTGACAACCGCTCCTGGCTGTGCTCATTGTGATCCTGTGATCTGGAGCACTTTTAGCAGCGGTGAACGGCCAAGTAACGCTCGTTAGGAGCGTATCGGACGACGTAAACCGACGCATAAATTCCAATTTATCCTGCGGGCCAGACGGTACACATCTGACGCTGTTGCACGCCGCGCCGTGTCGAATACCATAAATCGATTTCAGGATACATTTGCATCGGGCCGATAGCCCCGTTATCGCGTCTACGTATCTTCTAGCCCACGGTGACCAGTCGAAAGAAGCGTATCGTCAGTTTTACATCGCCTGCTACCGCTGGAATCGAGTCTGTTGCAAGTAGCTTCCAATTGAACTGTAAAGTTTCGAACGCTTCGCGAGTACTTTGAAGGAAACACACGTATCTTCAAGTAAACACGAACCTAGATAAGTTCCACCTCTTTATAACAGTATTTTGACGTTTTTTTGTTACTTGTATTCGCGAATACGCGTCGAATTCGATTCCATCGCTAGACCGATTGCTATCGGCTATTTGCCAGCTGAAACATCGTGCGAGCGCGAGAAGAGCATTGATGAATATAGGAAAAAAAGCGAAAAAAGACTGGTCGATTGAAATGGACGGCAAAATAACAAAATATATAGTTGTTATGGCTACGATGGAGGAAGAAATCACGTTTATAAACGGTCGCGATACATCCACGTAACACGCGTCCCCTCAACGTCGCACGTGCTACTACGTCGCTGGCCGATGCGATTTTGATTACGACAGAAATTGATGGCCGCTGATATAACCAGCGTGAAATATGAATATGCTGAAGCTTATAAGATCGTTCGCGAGCGTACAAAGTAAAATGTAAGTTTGAAGCGGTCCTTCTCGCGTCGCTTCGCTCAGAAATACCGCTATATCCGCTAGAAGGAAAATTCGTGGAGATATTCGCACGGTTCGTTTTTAAGATTTCAAGAATTCTTCCTGTTTTCTCCTTTTCTTGTTACTTATTTATTTACCTTTTTACTTCTCTTCTTCTTTATTTCTGACAAAAATTAGATAAGACCTGCAACCGGAGTGGAACGGTAAAATTTTCAACTGCACCCGGGTGAGTTTAACCCGAGAAATTCTTCGGTTTAATGGACAAATTCCTGAGAGAAATTCCGTTTAAAGAGTTAAAGCGACGATAGACATTTTTAACATATCCTGTTTAGACGGTTCTTGTCTTTTCATTCCTTTTTCTCGATTCTACAAACATTTTTCGGACTTTGGTTCGCTTGTACCATCGCAAGACGAAATGAGATATTCTGCACTAAATTTACGGATTTTCCTAGAATTTATTACGAACGTTTCTAGGTAATAGATGCTGACAGCGACTAATCAAAATAGTTTTTCTCGTTATAACAATCATCTTACAATCCACCGGATAACAAAATTCTACGGTTAGAATCACTCTACTTCTAAGCAGATTTACACATTTTTACAAGTTCTCGATTTTAAAAGTAGGATTTTTACGAGCAGAATGATTCTTCCTTTAAGGCGATAAAGTTGTCGCAAAGGTTCCGCGTCTTTTGCGATTTCTTCCCCCAAAAAATTTTGTTTTATGAATGGAAGTACAAAATCAAAAGCACGATGCAGGCAACATAACGTTATAAACTAGTAATCGGTAGTAGTTTTAGTAGGAGATTATTCACAGACGTACATATTCGTTACGAAAGTATTTCCTTTTAAACAACTCCTTTGATCGTAATTTCTCTTTGTCGTCGTCTGAAATAAGATCCCAAACTCACTTTAACTATCTATCTCGTTTAACACTTTGACTGCCACGCCGAAATCACAAGTTTTCGCTCAGCACGCCACGGGAGTATTTTTGTTATTCGAAGCATATAATGGCAAAATAATAATAAATTGAAGATATAAGACAATATTCTTCCCCAATGGACCGTTTATCTTATTGGTGATCACCGGTGACCACCGTGGCGCTTTGATATCAGTTGATAGCGACGTATTATAACGAGGCTTCGTTTATTTCAACAAACCATTCGCATTCGTTATTTCGTCGTAAGCAAAACGTGTAGAATATATCGTTGAAACGCGTAGAGGATATTAGGCTGAAATAGTAGAGGTCCGCAAAGAAAATTATGTTTGTGATAAACCAATGGTAGTGGTAGATTACAACAGAGGAAAATGTGCTGTAGATTTATCAGATCAAATGATAGCATATTCTACAACACGTAGAAGAACCCTTAAGTGATAAATAAAATTAGCTTCAGAGTTATTGTTAAATACAATCATCAATTCATAGACAATCGTCAATTTCAAACGCGACGATGCTCTATAAACAAGCAAGAAAAACAAAAATCAAGATATCAGATTTTAGAATGGCACTCGCAATGCACCTTACACAGTGCCATTCACCAGAGCCGTTAAATATACGTTAAACATTCGATAAAGATTGAAGGTTGAAGAAAGAAGAAGAAAGAAGGGCATGCAACCCAGGTACGAAAATTTTGCAGAGAGTGTTGTAAAAAGAATGTTAAACGGTTAGGATCAAAAATTGCTAAGAATCTGACCACCTATCGTCCAGATTGTATCGATGAGCCACATCTATGTTTAAAGTGTCTTAACACAGTGCACCGCTAGATGCAAGATTTGTTCTCATTTTTTTTATCGATGTTCTAATAAAAATGTTTAATCGTTCAATGGGGCACTTTCTGTTGCAAAGTATCTTATCGGTTATATTTAAATTGCCCTAACTGTCAATTTTCAGACAATTTGTACAATTAAGAAGCAGTAAGAGGCTCAAGCGTTCCAGTCAGCAATGACCACTTTGGCGACCAAGGTGACAGTCAAAGTGTTAATCGACAGCACACGATACAAAAGTAAAAGCAAGTTTGACCAACTATATTTCGCTATTAACCTTCGCGAACGACAAAGTACACCATCCATACGAATTTGCCAACATTTTTCCTCGAAATTCCAATTACGAGTCTTTCGACTGCTCGGCGTAACGTGATCTACGAAGCCCGAACGATACCGCATTCATAACTGTATTCACAATCATACGGTTACGCGGCAAAGGCGTTGAAAATTCCTCTCTAGGAAGCGTGTTTCATCCGGCGAGCGAAACTTCTCCGTCGAGACCTCTTCGAGAGGAGAGGCTGTGAAACCGATCAAGGAGCGTGGCGAGCCAATTCTCACGGATAGCTCTCTTCCCCGGCATTTTAGCCTCGGTGTAAACGCGAAAAACCGGCGAATTTAACCGTGCCATGGCTAAGTAAGCGAGCTACCGTCACGCTCGTTGAACGAGGAAAACTCCTACACGATTCATGTGGCTGTGTACCGTGTAACTTTCCAACAATCCAGCTTCCAGTCAAAATGCCTTGGCAAACGTCGAATCGAGTACCACTTAACCCTTTCGAGACTGGCGGCATAATTACGTCTAAAAGGTAGCTTTTAGCAAGACTTTTTTTATAATTTTTCCTAACAACGTCGGGACCTTTCGAGGTATACACAGTATATTCGATTTAACCCTCTGCCGGGGTTTCTATGCTACACGTTACTATTTTTCTAATCAAAGATACTATTAGAGAACGCGTAATATAAAGAAACAGAAGAAGGTCGGAATTATAGGAGAAACCTTTAATCCTGTGCGAGATAAACTGCGTTCGATGATTTATTCCAATGTTTATACAGCTGAAGAAATTGTCAAGGTATAAAAAAATCGAATTGTATTCATTCGACGAGTCTCTTCGAACGCGATATAATTCGTTTAAAACGTTTTTTCGTCTAATCAATAGGTAACGATTTGTTTTAGATAACAATAGTTTTAATTGACTTACTCTGTATACCAGAGGGATCTAATTCCTCTAACGTATAAAACTTACATTTTTGCGGTTCAGTAAATTGATATATAGCATTTTTGATATTATCTCCGTAAGAAAATTTGTTTATCGGTTAAAAACATCAAAGTGCTATAGAGAGACCATAATTCGATTGTGCGATATCTAGTGAATATGAAGATTGTGCGATGACGCTTTCCAATCTAATTCAACTAACTTTTTCGGCGTGACCTTCGCAAAGTGGTTGTGCGTTATCGCGCTATAGAATTACGTATTTATTCTTTTTCAGCGAAAAGACGATAGGTCCTTTTATTTTTACCTTTTACCTAGCCGTCCTTGATTAATCGTTGTATAGATAGATCTCCTGTTACTGCGTTTTTAGTATATAGGTATCATACCGTTCTACCAAATTGAAAGCGTTAGTTTTTTTATTCGTTTAAATTCTGCTTAGAAACTAACGTTTCTCGCTTGTTACGAGAACCTACAAATCTCACAGAGACTCGTCGTATTAATCGCTGCTATCAGGATTGCCAATCCTTTAATAGAAAATAAGAGAGACAGAGAGAGAGAGAAAAAAAAAAGAAAAAAGAAAGAAACCAATCAGCGTAAATTCATTGAAAAAAAAAAAAAAAAGAAAACGGAAAAGTAGAAATTCAAGCGAGAACGACAAGTTTATATTAGAGACGCGTCGATAATGTTTGATAATCTCGCGAGAGATCGAGCTTTAAATGTCTCAACTCAATTAAGGAGAGTTTGCGTTAACGGGAATTACCTTGCTCGTAGCCGCAGCCCTTGTGTCTGCCGTTCATAATGTCCTGGAAGAGGGTTTTGTCAGCATCGCTGTCGTGCAGCTTAGTCGACACGGCCACACACAGATTCTTCGTAGCGTCCCAAGCACAATGTGGATCCTGAAGTGCAACGCAAGACGCGCAGGTGACCGCCGCTGCCGCGTCGCAATGATGCAGTGGTACCGCACGAATTTCGGAGTCAGCAAACACGACCAACTTGCTCGCCTCGCCGGCCAGGTGGACCACCAACAGATCCTTGATCGCTTGTCCTGAACGTGAACGGAATTGAACGCTTTAATTCTCGTGTAGGGATTAAGCACGAAGGGATATCGGTTCGTCGTTCGGAAGAAAACGTGTTTGCTGCGGTTCGTGCGACGTTATCGTTCAACGTTTCATCAATGTTGGAAATTTGATCAACGAAGATTACTTTAATAAAAAGACTACTTTAATATTAATTAAAATTATTATAATCTTTGTAATACGTATTATTAGGATTTTTGTACATGGTAATTCAACGGTTTGATTAAATTCTTTGGCTTAGAATTTCAATATAGATAATATGATTTCCATAATTGAATCGATGCTTATCGGATGTGGAACGATCGAACGTTGAATTTCACGAGGCTTCGAGCGTTTCATTTGCAGGGAAAAAATGCGTGGAGATTTTTGAGAACCGCTTACCGTACTTGAGTACTTGAACATCGCTGACGATGACCTGGCTAACGTTGTTCAGAGAATCCGGCGCTCGAGTATTAAGCGCTTTGAGAACTCGGCCGTCGTCTACGAATAATTATGAAATTATCATAATGAAATGCCGTGCGAGTGCTTTTGTTCGCCGTGGTGCACAATTGCGGTAACTCACCTGTTCCGACGTACAGGATATCGTAGGCTTTGCCATCCAACGCCTTCACTTGAGGATCCACGGCGACTTTGGTAAATCTGTAACTGGTATACGACACTTCGGTTTGATCGTCGCTCTTTCTAATTACATTCCAACATCGTACTCTTACAAATGGTATCATTTTCGACACTCCGAATAATTGGAAACTCTACGAGATTACGTTAGCTGTGACTGTACCGGAAATTAATGTTGAACAAGTTGCGTTGCCATTTTGTATAATTCCATTCATTTAGCAATCTTGCTTGTTATAGTAAGTTGTTACGAAGCAATGTTTGACTTGAACATAAAGTTAGTTGCTGTCTAGTTCGCTTTCCGACTGCTACTACTACTACTACTACTACCATCCCTACTACTACTGCTATTAAGAAGCGTTTCGATGAAGCGGCTATCAAGCAAAGATATATTCAAATATTCACAACATATTCACGAAAATAATAACGTTTATTCGTCTTCTATTCATAAGATAACTCGAGCAATTTGGAGAACCAAAGGGAGTATATAATTCCATTAAAAAAGAAAAATATATTTAAGGAGAAAAATCCTATTACAACATGACAGCGCTTCGAATCACAAACAAAGAAATGACGAATAAGGAGCAGCAAGCACTTACTTGAAGCTGACTTTGGTTATCACAGGTAATGAAAAGAAGGATTGGACCGCATCGTCCATGAGGGGGTGCGCTTTGACGAAATTTACGGTCACGTCTGGAAGTGTCCTGGAGTCGTTTACGCATGCACCGGGTCTAGGCTCGGGCACCTTTTCCGGAAGTACTCGCAACCAATTGCTGTTTATGGTTTCTTGTTCCTTGAACGCACCCTGGAAGACTTCGAGGACGTTCTTCATGGAGAAAGCGCAGACGGCCGAACCGCCGATCGAGTTCACGGGGGTTGTGAACACCCCATAAACCAAACGGGCACGCTCGCCGGCGTAAACTCCTTCCGTGACGTCGCTCGTTGACTCTGAAATAATTGTAAATCGCTCGATAAACCGCTCGTCCTCTACATATCGCGCTTTTCTTTGCTTCGTTTCACGCGTGGCTCACGGCCATCGATTTTCGACCATTACTCCTTTTTCCATCGATTTAGTCATGTTTTTTATTCCAATTGCTTGCTTCTGTAGCTATGCAATTTTTATTTCGCTGCATCTCTTTTAACTAAAGATCGAATTGACATGTATTAATTTAGACGAACGTGTTTTTTCTTTTTGCAAGCTTCTCTGTGAGGAAAGAATTGCGCGAATATCTTACAGTATGGCGAAAATGAATATTTCTAGAACTCTTACTATTCATTGTAATACAAACGTATTCAAAGCTTCTTATTCCGTATAGAACAATATTATTACAATTAGCTTTACTTTGTGCGACGATATCATCAAGTAAAATTACCAGTTTCAGCAGCTTATTTAAAGGAACAGTATCACAAAATCAGCGCCTTTTTAAAAACGTAACAAATTTCCTTGAAACTTCCCTTGACATTGTTCCCTTTAACATTAACAATTTATTATGCAACATACGAAAACCTGTTGTTACATAATTCTATTACACGTTTTAGAAGAGTTCAACGTTCGAAGCACTTCGAGCATCATAATTTAATTATTATCAGTACCTCTACTCCTCCACGTTACCGATGAAACCAACATCGCGTAATACATATATATGTATGTAAATACGTATACATATATACTATACACTACACAAGGATTAAATTCTACGTACGGCATTTTAAGAGAATTTCAATTTTCGATTAACTGGTTAGGAGGGTAGAAATTATTAATCAATGATTGCTACACGCGGTATACGCACGGTACTGTACTATGTTAATGCGATACCATCGTTAAGTGATAATAACAATTTTGTGTCGGTTTGTCCATAACGCGCATTATAAAATTAGTATCCTTATAAAACTAACAGTTCAAGTGGGTGGTACGTGCGAGAAATTGTAATTTCCTGGCTGCTAATAAGGTGTTAATATTAATTTGAACAGCGACCTCTTGCATAATGGGGTGAATGACGTTACGCCATAGCGTAATATCAATTATGCTAACTCGTGTGTGTATATGTAGGAAAACATGTCCTTTTCGAGGCCGTTCCGCTCCCCGCGTAAAATGTTAATGTAACATTTTCACGTATTCGATTTAATTGAAAACCACTCGCTAATACGTCGTTGGTTAATGTATTACGAACGCTATAGATCATTTCATCATTCATGTTCAGTGTCATCGTTGGAACATTGAAAATTACTAATTTACATTAACGCGATAGTTCTTGTTAATTAAGCGGACAGAGTAATAACAACGGCCATATGTTTGTCCCTGTGAATTAGTTTGCAACTTTTAGGAAAAACTAAAATCACGTATTATCAGAGGTCACTGTATCTCACCTGAATACTATTACACGCAACCAGACGTTCCATTTTGCGTATTTTAAAGCAATTTTATAATTTTTTGCAATTTTACAGGAATTTTACAATTTGATACGTCGTCGGTTAATCCTATTTAACTAGAACTCTTTTATTTATCTACTTGTGCGTTTAAACATTACGCTATTCTTACGTAAACCATTCTGTTCTACAAAAATTCTGTTAGTTTAGTATAACATTGTATATATTATATCACTTTGTAGCCATAATTTCCTCTACTTGAACTTGTAAAGACCAAAACGGATAAGGAAAAGAAATTGAAGGAAAGAACGAATGAATGAATAGAGGAAGGAAGGAAGGAAGGAAGGAAGGAAGGAAGGAAGGGAAGAGGCAAGGAGTATGAAAAAGAATCGATGTCAAGTGGAAAAGAGCAATCGTTGCAAAACATAGGATCGAGTATGACGTTAAAGAGGTTCGCCTAACGAGTTACCCTCACAGCCCGCTTGCATAGACAAAAATAAGGATCGGTCTCACAAAGAGCTCTTGAGTCATCTTAAATTCAAATTTGCCCTTAATGCATAGTTCGTGTGACACGAGCCGTGCCTTGATGTTAGCCTTTAAATCACGGACGTTTCGAATCGCTGCGCTGGTACACCGGTAGCCGATGATGGCCATTAATATTAAAAATTCCCCGGGAACAATAACGTTAAAGAACCGTAATCCAAGCGAGCAAAGACTGAATGGAAGTCGGTTGAAAGGAAACGTAGCGAAAGTTTTCTGTCACTTGCTCGTTAATTCCGCACGAGCGAGGCTAAAAACCATTAATGCGGCCATTCTTTGAGGGGCATTAGCACGAAGAAAGGGTAATTCGTGTTCGATAAAACATTGAATAAAACGTCGAACTGACGTCTACCGGTTACGATATGCTGGGAGAACTCCCAAGGTGCTAGCTTCCTGAAATGTCCAACATTTCATTGTTCTTTTTTTTTTTTTTATTGCAGGTATATCGATTCGAAAATCAACTTGTTATCAGAAAATGATATTATCGTTTAGCTATATAATTAATAGATCACCAAGCATTGTCGTGCTTATTGGTACGAACACGTTGAGATAGTCGGAGCGATAGGTATAGATATTACCTTTGTGTAATTAAATTTTCTCGAGAATTAAATTTCTTACGTTTCGTATAGCAAGTTCGGCTAATTCGAAATAATTTTACGTGAATTTTAATAGGATTTTTAGCGAAGAATTATTCACGTTTTACGGGAAATCGAGTTTAGTTTATCAGAGTTAAAAGTTTAGTTTCCTTTGCTCTTCTGGCGCTCGACTCATTCTTGTGCAACAGTTATCACTCGTTGGCCACCATGTTTACAAATTTCTCAATTTTTGCTGCACTGGATTTACGAGTTTATTACTCGCAGTAAACTTCCCCGGGAACTAAGCTAATTTCGCTAGAAAGTTACCGCTAAAGGCCAGTGTCCCAGTTTCTATCAGCTTAAGAAATCACCTCGGTGGAAACTCGGAATGACTTCGTCAAACTAATAAGGAATTTTCAAAAAACGTGTAATATTTGTTTTTCTCTCTCTCTCTCTCTCTCTCTCTCTTTATGATAAATGTTAACTTTCGCATATTTCTTATAAGATTAATGAAACACTAAGTACCAGACTTTAGATAGCTACAATTTTTAATCGTTTTCTATTATTCGCTTTTTATGAGTTTCGGCATGGTACACCATGAGCTGCTACTAGCAAATTACTTTCGAAATTCGACGATTCTCGTAATTTCCCGAATGTTTAGGAAGAAGAAGCCAGAAGCGTCTTATGTGCCGATATTTCATATAATAACCGATTTAATCAATAATAATGGAATCTAGAAAACTCAATATCTCATGTGTAAGTTAATTCGAAAGCTTATCTTTTCTGAATACGTACTTCTATTAACGTGAAAATTATTATCGAGTAAAATCTAATCGATGAAAAGATACATAAATTTTTAAAATTCTAAGCTTGGAAAAACGTAAGGGAAATCACGACAACGGGTAGTCATATTTAACAGGACGAAACGTCCACAAGTGCTCTCCGCGGTGCGATGAATTCAAAAGTGAATTTTGCGAGAAGGTGCGAAATGTAAAACGGTTTTCCACTGCTGAAAGAACTCGCCATGCCGTGCACGTTAAGCGGAATCATGTAATTACAAATTCGTCGACGGAAATTCGGGAAAAGCAGAAGCTGGAAGGATGATCAACGGGCCGAAAACGCAGCGACTTCGAGAATGCAAATTGTTGTTCGTTTCTTGTCAAAGCGGCAAGCACCTCGCTTTCAAAGTTGCGCGCTTACGGAAGCAGTTTTTAGTAAATACACTGCTAGCCTTAATAAAGCTTCGCATCCTTGATCACGAAAACACTCCACCAGCTGAATAGACGAACTAAGTTGAGGCTGCGTCAGTATTACCAGGTTTAGCCTCTTTAAAAGGTTCGGTTAATTGTTTTCGTTTTTTATAGGGTCTGGATTTTAAAGAACGATGCTAACCCAGCGCTTCTATTTTTATTTAGTCACAGATTGATGGTATAGATCGATGAATTTTAATTAATTCATTGTTCCGCTATTATATAAGTAGCTCGAATAGAGGAGGCAAGTATGAAGTAAGTACGAAGATACCTACAAAAAGCGTTTTCCAGTTGCTTTTAAACTGGTTTTAAATTATTTCAAAAGTTTGCGCGATATTTGAGTGCTTACTTGAATTCGCTTTCGACGAATACACGTTACAAACGCTCGTTCGGCGTTTTAATTTATATTCTACGTAATCCTTTAAAAATTGAAAAGTTCTTTGTGATCCATGTACAGGTACCGCTATATAGGATTTTATTGTACACGTTTATTGCGTTTAAAATCAAAAGTTGTTCGTAGTACGCGGCACGGAGTAAAAAAAAGTATTGTTTTTACTTCCTAAGGCTTCGATCAGCAACATCGAAAAATTATAGTGAGCATTTTCTAAGCGAATATATGTACTAAAAAATATACTACTAGAAAAATCTGTAAATTATTAGAGAAACGTTCGTTTCTTTTGGATATTTAAAAGCAAAGGATGATAATGGAAGCATAAAATTGTATACGTATTCCTTGCGAAATCCACTAGCGTGCAGAGAATAATGATTTCTGTTTAACAAAGATGCGAATAAAGCTACTGGATATTAAAACTGTTTGTTGACAAACGCATGGTACGTGAATTCTAGTTGGATGAAACTTTTGAATTTTCATCTGTGACGAAAAATCGAACGGAATGAATATACTAAACCAACAAAATGAAACCAACTCGTACGTTTCCGCAATATCGTATAACGTTCGTAGTGCAAATAATTTTGCAGTGAAAACGAACGATCTGAAACAAAGATTTTTTTTGCGATTATGTTTATTTCATTTTTATAGATCTAATATTTTACACGACGAGAAGTCACTTTTCCTACTAGTTGAAAAACAAGCACTTTCTCGCGATTCGACGTAGGTAGCGATGCAAGAGGAAAACTTGTCGTAAACTCTGATCCGTATGTGTTTCCTTTCCGAATTTCAGTCTAAGTTCTTTTCGAAATATGTTTTCCAAGTCGGTGCTTTCTAAACGTCCACGTGAGTTTCCGTTCCAATGTTACGTAACAAAATGTTTTTACTCCGACTCAATGGCCCATGTTAAAACTCCTCGCCAATACATCGGAGGCGAATATACACGAGCAACCGTGCTACTTCGGAAATCTTCTTCTGCATTCGACAAACTTTCCACGAAGCCGATCAAACATGTATGTCACTCATCTATAGAACATATTTTCTTTCGGACCTTCTTTCGCTCGTTCGTTTAACCGAGATGCAAATGTGTCTTTTTCAATTATCGCGGCGATATTTTTTTTTTAATTCGTACGATCCTCGAAGGAAGATAAGAATGTTCCGACACTTCCGGTTTAAAGCAGAGGTTACAGGGATAAATTCTTAATCCGATAATCTTTAATATGATAATACAACGAACTATGACTAATTTAGGTACTTTAATCGAATGTATAATACGCGCCAATAACGTTCGTGCATTCACCCATTTTTTTTTTATCAGTCGCTTCACTTTCTTAACACGTTCAGGCCGGCGTGTGCCACCGATGGCTCACGCTTGAATGTTCCATTGGACGGTGCGTATCAGCAAAAATGTAGTTCGTTTAGTGACCAGAACAAATTGCCATACAGTTGAACATTTAAATAATGGAAATTTAAAAAGTAACTATTTAATGTTATAAACTTATTACACGTACGAATACGAGCAACGCCGGCGTGATTGTGTTAAGCCAACTCGTACTTCGTTTTAGATTTTTATCTGTTCCATCTCGTTGCTTTATTTATCACTCTGTATCTCATACACGTAGAATGTTTTTTTACTAATGAATTTTTCCTATCAATAAACAAATAAATTAATTAATTAAGCAAATAATTTTTGGAAACAGATATCTCACTGTTTGAATCGGGAACGTAAAATGTTTTATATTTTGAACGAATGTATTTCATGAGAAATTATTTCATACTCTCGATTATACACCGAGATTCAGTTTCGTTAAACTGCTACATACTGTTACTAACCGTTACAATGCACGAAATTACGAAAATTCTTCCCGCTTTTAAACTGAGAAGTTGAATATATTAAAAAAATGATTAGCTTGCGAAATGCATCGATTGATGAATTTACTTGATTATATGTAAGCAAATTTAACGAAGCCCCAAAATACTGTACGGTATAATAATATTGCTATTATATATATTATGCATATGCAAGTATGGTATTATACTAATAGAATATTAATAGAATATCCGTAATTCTACCATTATTAAAACGTTAATCTTAGTTTTATTCATTCACGAGTATTTTGAATATTCGTCTTACAATTATCATGGTTATTCGCTGAAAATTTTAGTTGTGAGTCTGCAAAAATAATCTTCGGTTTTTCGCTGTACGATAAATCTGTGAAAGTTTGCCTGGTATTGGGATGCGGTATTTGCAAAGGAACGACGTGTATATGAGTCGGTTAGTTCTTACTTTAAATAAGCCACGCGGATGAACGTGTGGCGTACGATCGTGAAAACATTGGCGAACAACGAGAGAACCGACTGGAAACGTCGAAGGGGCGAGCGAACGTGGCTTTGTCCTTGTTGCTCGTCTCTCTTCCATTACCCTTCTTAAGTTTAAAAGTCGAATAAGCCAACCAACTTCCGCTTACGTTCCTCTCTTCGGAAAAGCACGCGTGAAAGTGGAAACTCGGCTACGTTGGTGAAAAACTTTTCGTCGGCGAATTATTCTTCCGCTTAAAATACGATAGGTGATATTTTTTCGGTCGTTCGATTTTAGTCAGAGACAAAGCATGGTCGAAGGAAGTTTGTCAAATTCACGTTCTTTCGGTTATCGATGAGGATTCTAGCGAGATCGTCGGCGAAACGAGTAATCCCCTCGCTTTTTCTTTCCTTTTGCAAGGCAGTCAGAGGCCGAGGCTGATGGAAAAGCAATTTAAGAATTCGTACACTCGTTCTAGTTAAGTGCCAAAGTACCGTTCTAATATTTGTCGACAGGGCAATTCTCAGTCGTACAAGATGATCACAAATGTCATCGGCTATTATATAAGAAAACAATGTGGTCACCTATATTGACTTAGTTAATTAAAGCTTCGTGCCAGTTGAGGCTTGAGCTATTTGACTGCCACGTCGAAATCATATGTTTCTGTTCAGGACGCCACGGGAGTATTTTCATTATTCAAAGCATATAATGGCAAGATAATAATAAATTGATGATGCAAGACAAGATTCTTCCCCAATGGACCGTTTATCTTATTGGTGGTCACCGTGGCGCCTTGGTAACAAACGTATTATAACGAGGCGTCCTGTATTTCAACAAATCATTCGCATTTGTTATTTCGTCGTAAACAAAACGTGCAGAATATATTGTTGAATATATTGTTGAATATATTGAATATATTGAATATATTGTTCGGCTGAAATGGTAGAGGTCCGCAAAGAAAATTATGTTTGTGATAAACCAATGGTAGTGATAGATTACAACAGAGGAAAATGTGCTGTAGATTTATCAGATCACATGATAACGTATTCTACACCACGTAGAAGAACCCTCAAGTGATAAATAAAATTAGCTTCAGAGTTATTGTTAAATACATCAATTTCAAACGCGACGATGCTCTATAAACAAGCAAGAAAAACAAAAATCAAGATATCAGATTTTAGAATGGCACTCGCAGTGCACCTTACACAGTGCCATTCACTAGAGCCGTTAAATATACGTTAAACATTCGACAAAGATTGAAGATTGAAGAAAGAAGAAGAAAGAAGGGCATGCAACCCTGGTACGAAAATTTTGCAGAGAATATTGTAAAAAGAATGTTAAACGGTTAGGATCAAAAATTGCTAAGAATCGGACCAAAAAGGTGACCACCTATCGTCCAGATTGTATCGATGAGCCACATCTATGTTTAAAGTGTCTTGACATAGTGCACCGCTAGATGCAAGATTTGTTCTCATTTTTTTTTATCGATGTTCTAATGAAAATGTTTAATCGTTCAATGGGGCACTTTTTGTTTCAAAGTATCTTCTATTTATCGGTTATATTTAAAATAACTGTCTCTAATTGTCAATGTGTCATAATTGTCAATTGAGCCCTAACTGTCAATTTTCATTTAATTTTTACAATTGTAAGAAGTTCAAGCACTTCGTTCACCAATGACCACCGTGGCGTCACAGGAGAAACAGTGGCCGGTCGTATATGACCAACGAGACAGTCAAAGTGTTAAGCAAAGCTCTCAGAAATAGCTACGTATATTAGATTACGCGTGGTAAATCTAATCAATCGAGAAATCGAGGAAAATCTGTAAAAGTAAAAATCATATCCGATATGATTTCTAAGTAGATACGCGATCTTGGGTGACGACATTTTCATCAATTTCAACGAAGCAACGACGACCGTTTAAATTCGGTCAGAGGAAAGTTTAATCGAGAGAAAATCGCTGATCCACGAATTTGCCGATCAGCGATGCTTTTCGTTAGATAAGTCCAAATGGGCGGGGGTTTCCCTTCAAGGTGTAGATAGACTTTATAGTTATGATAGTCGAGCGGGTACGGTCTCGACTATTAGAGACCACGAGTAAATAGAGATTTCTGACTAAATTGTGGCCGCTGATAATTCATTCGGCGGGGCATACCTTATTTTGACACTTTTCGTGTCAAGTCTTTATTTCCGGATTTAAATTCGATCCTCTGTCGATTAAGGTTTTCATCGAGCATAGGAACGCGAATCGACTTTATAGCGATACAATATCAGCCCAACAGAATCGGTTTTATCGTATGTGACATACATCGATGATGTTTCCTTCCTTTGACACATTCGAACAGCTGTAATTTTGTGTAATTTAATACGATCGATTTCTATTTCTATCGAACTAACTAGACGTTTCTCATCGTATGACAAAGCCGGACTTATTTCGTGCACGTCAAATTCTGCTTTTATTGACTGCAGATCTACTTACAAAATATTTCGTTTTTTTCTTTTTGCTAGTTCGGTTGCTATCGCATAGCAGTCAGCATCGTAAGCAAATTTCTATTATCAAAAATTGCACGTTTCAAAGTAGAATCACGGGAATATTGCAACTTGTACAAATAACACGTTTCAATTGTTTCTCGATTACTACCGAAAGTGTGACACAGCTACGTTTTTTTTTTTTTTTTTATTGAAATAACGTTGCTTTTATAAAATATTCGACGCAAAGATACGGCAGACATAGATGAATTTGTTAGAGTTAGCTCTGCATATAAGAGGTAGTTTGCGTTGAGTTATCTTTGACCTATAATACATCACGTGCATTAAGACGATAATTAAGTATTGATTAAAGCTGTTATGAAACGTGTTGTGATAGCATTTAATTACAGAAGGTATCGGTTAACTCAAAGTCTCTCGTGAATCACCAAGGAGCGTGTTATAGTAATAATTATCATTTTCAACGGATCTAACATCAAGAGAACATTAACGTTACGACAGGCTGTTTTCGATTCCTAGACTCGATCCTGAAATTACTTTCAATTTTTAATCCTCGATTGCCAACACGTTCTAGGAAAAGTAAAGATTCAACAGCTTTTTTGGTGCTCGCTTAAACTCAACGATAACTGGAAATAGCTGGAGCGCGGTTAACACCATTGACAAAAAACTTTCGGCTAACAGAGGTACATATCCAAGTCGGAGATCCGGAAAATTATAGAACTTTGGTGATACGTAGAGCGTATATAAGCAAATATGCATAGACTTGTAAGTAAATTCAAATACGCGTATTAGATACGCGTACAATGTTTCCGAAAACTTGTTTCACTGAGAAAAACGGATTCAACCAACATGGTAAATTTCACAAGCCGTGTATGCTTTTGGTAGTTTTTTATTGAAAGGATTTCCACTATTGTTCCAAATTCAACAGTCGAGGAACAAAGATACGAATAGTAGCTGTAACCGATCGAACGTGAAAGAAATTCTACAAATTCTCGCGCGAAACACACGAGTCTCGAATGATTATACCGATGTTCAATTCGAAAAGACGCGTAAAAATTTATTTATTTATGGTATTTATTTTATCGATTTATTTATTTGTCAGAAATATTTCAAACTTTCGAACAAATTTTTAGGAATAAAATATTTGTGACTAGATTTGTAACTAGAATCGTATAAACACACAAGAATCGAATATTAAGGTGAATCGAAAGTGGTTTGTTCCTTTCGAAACGAGGAAATTCCACCTTCTTTCTGATATAATGACGAGGACGAAAATCATGCACCGACAGGCCGAGTAGCTGGTTTTTGCGGTGAAACAAAAATCGATGGTATATGCCTGAGGCAGGCTTTTTAATCACGATATACGCCGTAAAGGATCGCCGATACCGTTATTTGTTCTACGCGTTTTCAAAGGAAAACTGATTAATTCCAACGAGTGCGAGTGCGTGGCATTCACGCGTTAATACGTTATAAAAGTACGAGTTTGTTGGAGGAATTAGATGAGCTTTTCGAAATTGGGCGGTGAGACAAACTACATATTTGAAGATCGTTTGATACATTTTTGATTATTTTAACGAGTTGCAGGAAAAGTCAGCCGTTTTCGTTTCGCGTTTACGTTCGATCGTGAAATATTGTGACCCGCGTGTAATGGGACATCGTGGAAAGAATGGCGATATAGTTTTAATTAATCGCGTGTTTTGCTTTCCGCGATGTATCTGTTTTCGAATTTTCAAGTTACCATTATTTGTATCAACGAATTTAATTTTTGCGGTACTCCGTAAAACTTGTTATGGCTTTCGAGTATTAAAATACCGTGGGAAGATATTTTCCCATTTAATCTTTTACCATTTGTAATCACAATTCTACAACGTAAAATATTTCTGAAAAAATATCAAATTGCCTTTGCACGTTCATTATGAAGTAACGAATATCGGTAATACAATAAAAATATGAATTCAATTGTAGAAATTAATTTCTATTTATTAGGCGTGTATCATTGCCTGCGTTATGAGAATAATTTCATATTATGAAACAAAGGAAAGCAATTCCATTAACGATGCAAATAACAATTACGTACTACGTTTCCACAAAGAACTAAATTATTCAACAAATTGATATTATTTGTATCGTATTGTTGAATTTAATACGAAGAAATTTTTGCCCACTAAACTCGCTCGATATTTCCCCGCAAGTAATGTCGTTAATATTCTTTCCTTACGTAGTGAACGTGTCGATGGTACTACAATGACGCGTGATATCCAAAGGGTTAGAGATCATTTCCATAAACTTGAAAAGAAACGCAATCCCTTATCGTTCTTTCGATTACAAGTATAATACCTTATACGTATATCGATCGATGGCATCGAGCCATAAAATAGCGTTTCGAATTTCTATCACGATCTTCTATTTCCTTTTATACCGGCATTTCGTTAAGGACCGAAATTTTCCCAGAACATATCGAATTCTCGCGCATGGCTCCACCTCGGTACGAGTTACGATCAATAAAGAAGCAAAAGTTACAGCTACTTTGCATGCACAAGTATACTAATGATCTCTTTATTTTAGTTTACCTACGTGCCACCTACAAACCTAGTTACAACTAGTTTCATCCGGAAACGAAAGAGGGTTGTTGTTAAGCTTTTCGTAACGGTTATCGAAAGTCAGTGATACGACACGTTTGCGCGAGGCACGTGTTATCATCGATCATCGATCCAATCGATGGAGGACAATCGTCTTCTTAACACTTTACCGACCGATAGCCTATTAATCGGCCTTTTTGTTATCCACAATCTTTCTCATTATCTGAGCAGTAATTCGTTATTTAATACTAAGAAACCTTGCTCAGTTGCGACAGTCGTGTTGCCTTGTAAGCTGCCACAGTTTTATACCAATTTGAAAAACTTACCGTTTGCGATGAGCGAGAAAAATGGTATTGGAGAGTTGTATTCGCGAGAACAGATGTGCTCGTCACATTTTATACGGAGATTGTTTGGCGGCGAGCGGCTATAGTCGTAGGAAGAAGAGGGTTAAATTTTAGGAAATTCTTTTGGAAGCTTATTCGATTTAGTCGGAAACCGCGACACCTCGTTTCTTGGACGTACCGTGTTTCCGTGCCCCAGGAAACGTATTCTCGCGCAACTTCTCTATCCGCTCGATATGTCCCTGCGGCGCGGCGGCCCCTTGTCTTTCCCCGAGAATTTAATCTCGTATCGATTCCTCGACTTCTTGGTTTCCGGCGCTGCCAATGTCGCTGGATAATCTATTATTTCTAACGTCACCGTTACACCACTAATCTCTTAACGACGATTAAAAATCGACGAATGGTAATTAGGCGACTGATGGATGGCTTCGGTGCATGATTGCTACAGTTTACTGGCACTTGCGATTAGAATTACGGCTGAAAGATCGAACGTGTTTACTTATAAACTATCTTCGAGCGTAGCGTCTGGGTACCATCATTTGTAGCTACTATCGTAACGAATGTCGACGACATTGAATAGTTTCTGCTGATTTTTACGTTTAAACAATCACGTTATCGAGAAGTGAAACGAACGGAGTTGCGTGCAATTTGTAATAGCAAAGATATGCAATTGATATATCTGATTAATATTAAAATAATAAGTACGATCCAACTTTTCTCTGCTTATCACCAACGCTAATTTATCTACAATTTAATCGTAATTTATTTGATATCTATCCACGATTTATCTATAATAACGGGAGAAACGAACGTACGTATGCCGGTTGACTTGTCAACCGTGTCCAGGTCTCTCTTGGCAGCCACGTTGCTATTATGCTACGAGCTAACGGTAGCCAGATGTAACATTAACGAAACGAGTTCAGGGCTATCGTTGAAAGTAGCTCGAATTCCTAGAGCGTTTGAAAATTTCAAGTTGATAACGAAAACAATGACGACTAGACTCGGTTACCTTGGTATCTAATTGTTATGCAGCAATAACAATCAGCCGGTTGATAAGCTGTCGCGTTTAAATAATTCTTTAGCTTTCATCACGTGGAACGTTGGATGTTAACCCTCGACTTAGGATCTTATCGCGTAAAATATAGAATGCATCGTTAAGAATAACATTAAAAAAAAATGGTAAAATTTAAATAAAATACTATTTAACGTAGGTAAATGTAAAATTATAAGATTTGATCGTAATGCAAAGGAATTCTTTGTCGGTGCAGGATCTTGGTATTCTTCTTTCCTCTGACTTCAATTTCGCGGAACAACATAAAATTTTTAGAGACATGTAGTGTTTTTAGAATCTCAGGATTCATTGCAAGAATTTTTAAGTTCTTTCGAAATGGCGGTATTCTGGTTTTATTTCTTTGCTTCCCTGGTTAGGCCAATATGGTTCCATAATCTGTTCAAATTCTATCGACATAAGTTTCTTCGCCTAGTTGTCCAACATTTTGGGAATCTCATTCAGAGACTTCCATAAACTTGAATTGTTACGAGTTCAACATGACCGTACATTGTATGGCTATTTTAGCTGCTTCAATAGTATGACGCAAATATGTCAATAGTACACAAAGATATATTCAGTGATCCTTTTTTCCGCAACCATTTCGCTTACTTAAACACCAACGATCTCGTATATCGTTTTAGATCTTGCGCGTGTCATTGTTTTTCTTCCTATTTCATTAGTTAGCAATTCTTGGTATCTAAATTCTATTTAAGCGCGTGCTTAGTCTTCTTTTCTCGTTTAATTACGTATTAGTCAGAAGAAGCCTTAGCTATTAAGTTCCTAGTAATTATAAAATTATTAATGGATCACCACTCGCTTGCTTGCGTGTCTTTTCTCTTCTGTATTACTAATGGTATTTCCGTCATACACGATATAAGGAATAGAGTAAAATAAAATAAAAATTAAATAATCGGACCCAAACCGTGGCCGATTATTTACGATCCAAAGGTATCGATTAAGATCTATAACAAGAGAAAATTGATCGTGCGAAAAACGATTTAATAGAAAATTTCCCATTATGTCGAAAATATTCACTTAAGAAGAAAATACATTTTATAAATATTCTTTATAGATTATTGAATCGATATTATTTTATAAAAGAAACGCGTTGCTTTAAACGCACGTCGAAATTTATTAAGATGCATAGTATAATAAGCGCAATTCGCGCTTGGCAGACTGTCGATTAAAATATCATTTATTAAAAACTTTCCTCCGTGTATGCACGATACGTAATGGCGAAGAAAGAGGAAAGTTTTCAATTTCTAGTTGTGAGAGAAACTCGAGCAGAAGCAACGCGCATCGAAGAATTAAGCGAATTACAAACGGTAAGTGACACAAAGCTGAAACTTTGTTCACGAAGAGAAACTCAATGATTTTTTAGACAAGATGTTTTCTTACCGAGAAATCGGTGTATCGTTAGTTTTCATTAAAATACTCTTAAAGGCTTTTAATTAAAACTATAAGCATTTTCTTTTCATTCGACGCACCGATACGGAGCAAAAGCTTTTATAAAATTCACGTGTGTTTTCATTCAACATAAATCTATATTATTCGAAATAAATTGCAGTTGCAGCGAACGAGCTGTGGTTAATACAGCGATTAACTATCTCGAGCGAATTGCAATACTTTTTATTATTTTCAGTAGAGCAAACCTTTCGATATATATGTGTTTGACGTCGATCTGGTTTCTGTAACTTGTATAAAATAAAATTGTCATTTCTTAGTCCTTGCCGGGGCAATCGATGTTTCTATATTAATCTTTTTAAAATCGATGCAACATTTGTAACTTGCAGAAAAGAAATTACAAACCCGATAGTCTTTCATATTTTCAAACTTATATTTCTATAATATTTAACGTAAGAATTTCCAGGTATTTTTTTCTCCATCCGAATTATATAATAGTCACCTTTCAAAGCTTTCGCGCAGCTACAGTTCTTTTGATTTTACGCTTTCTCAATGTCTTTACGAGTCAATAGAGAATGCATTGATATTTGAATAAAGAATCCTTTAAAATCCCGCGAAAGGAGATGATTCCGTTGCAAAGAATATCATATACAGAGCACCGGAATTGTTTTCTTTCTGTTCATTTCTAGACTATAGTAGCGGAAAATGTCTTTATGTTAATTCCAAGAATGCCCGAGATATTCCTTACTCAGTTCTTATCTGATATTTCTTTTCAGTACTTTGCTTTCTTACGCTTCTTATTACTTATCTTTAGCTTCACGAATGGTAACACACTGCTTATTAGCTTGTTATATATTTTTCAATATTACATCCAGATAATAAGACTCTGATATCGCCGTTGTAAATCTTGTTAATATTCAAGCAATCTATATGTTTAACTTATCAAGTTTCTCCTTATACTCTTCTATATACCGTCATCGACTCTCTAAATCGCAATGCTTTATTTACAAACGAGATTATGACATCGAAAATGTGTTTAAGATTCGAAGGATTTTAAGGTTTCTCTTCTTTGTGGAAAACGTTCAACGCCGAAAACCGAAAATCCTCGTAGCTATATGATCCGACCACCTCCTCGAAACCACCGCCATATTCGACCGAAACCGACCAGTCCATCATCAACGATTTATACAGCCAATCTATCTCCCGCCGTTCACCCAAAGCAGCAGTCTACTCGTAGTCGTTTCAACGTCGGTCGCTCGGCGGACAGCTATTCTCTTTCCATGCTGCCCATGCCGTGGCGGTTTATTTTCCCGCGTACCTTTATCCATCTATCCGTCTATATTTCCCGGTTGGTTGCCCAGCGGCCACGTCCGACATTTTTTCTTCGGCCGTCATCTGGAAAGGACAGGAACGCCGAAGGGGGTCGGAAGGGAGTTGGACGGGGCCCTTCGGCAGCCAGATGAGCGTAGGACGAGGCAGACGGCGGTGGAGGTGGGCGTGTAGGTTGTCCGAGCAATCGGCGGGATAGTCCAGAGCTGCGATTTGGCAGCGATCCACCGGTGGCTCTCCGAGCTGGACCATAGCCAACTTTCCTCGGCCGGATAGGGATTTTGGTTCGATGTGCGGCGACAATATTCTACGTTTATACGAGAACCAGCAGTCTGTGTCTCCCCTCTGCCATCCTCTGCCATCCACTGCCACCCTCTGCCGCTCCGGAGCCGCGACGCGACGTGTCTCCCGTCCACACGGTTCGTTCGATCCTGCGGGTCGACGGTGCGCGGAGCGACCATTGTGTTCCGCACTCGAGGCTGCTGCTGCTGGTTCATTTCGCCGCTGCTCTATAACCAACCCAGCCGACTTATCGAGTGACAAAGTACATAGGCGCGCGCGCGCCGAGCTCTGAAAACCGCTGAACGTGCCGGTGAATATGTACCTAGAATATGTACCACACTGATGCGAGATGAGGAGCCGGGGAGAACGACGGAGATTCCGAGCGTGATCGTGGAACTGATGGCGAAGGGAATGCGTGTCCGACACCGCGGGAACCGAGCTTGATGGCTCTTCCTCCGGGATCCCTGTCGGGGCTTCCGACATGGTTCCCGTTAGGGTTCTCTGCTCTCAGGTTTTGCCCTCCAGAGGCACATTTTCGAAACGCCTTGATTCCTTTTCTTTTCGTTTTTTCGAGAGGCGGAATTTCATGTGAAAAAAGAGTTTATTCGGTACGGCTTTCTCATTGTTGTTTTCGATGCATCGTCTTCGTGTTGATTTTAGACCAACACTTTTGTTCTTCGTTTTTTAAAGATCCGACGAAGGGCTGGGTTGTCCGCTGTGTGCCGGTTCCGCTTTGTTCTCTTTTCCTCCTCGTTTCAATGGCTATTTTTCGTTCGAGGTTGTCGCAGTGAACTTCAAAAGAACTTCAACGTTTTCTTATTTTTTTTAATCTTTTTACCGCGTTTGTATACCAGCGTAAAAATAATAGGTAGTAGTTAACGATGAGAGATAAGTATATTTCACGTATATACGTGTAACATTTCAAAATAAATCAAATATATTCTGTTAATATTTTTGATAAAATTCGATTTATAATAAAACGAGCAACGTTTTATGACGCATCGTATGCGGCATGTGAAAACTTAATTATTCGATAATTGGATATTAAGGTTTATACTGTTTTAAATTATACGCTTGAATATGTGTATTGTATACTTTGTATATTTCAGTGGATTTTATACAATATTATTGACGCTCATCGAGCGCTCGTTCAAAGCGAAACAAAATAGGTATCAAATGTATCGGACGTCTAGTGCCTCTTCATATCTTTCCGTGCTTTTTGGTATTTTTATACAGATGTCGAAATACAACTTTTTCACCAGGTACGTAATCAATTTCACTCGCGTTCAAAAAAAAGATCTTCAAAAAATCAAAAACAAGAAAAAATTATCATCGTATTCGTTCCTCTTTTTTTCCACTCTTAAATAACCGGATTAATAAAAGCGGTTAAAGATGAAATTTCCTTACGCGTGATTTACGAGATCGATGGGCCAGCCAACCTACGAAACGATAAACGATAGCCTAACCTTGAATAACTATACGAAATGCTTGAAAGTTGCCAGTAATATCACCGTTGAACTCGTCTTTCTTCCTCTTATCCGACGTTTCACCGAAACTAATCTCAGCGTACGTTTCAGATAACGCTCCGAACGACACGTCTGGTCCACCGTATAGTCGCAACAAATTCACCTCGGTTCTCTCGTTCAATTAACTCTTGACCTGTTTCGAAGGGGACTTGGAAAATTCGTTGATTAAAAACTTTGTTTATGACACGAGATATCCGTGCGAGTGACTATCAAAAATGAAAGCTTCAAAATCACGTTCTCGTGATTTATCCGCTCCATTCGGTTCTCCGTTCGCGCAACAAAAACTGCAAAAGCATCCTAATCTTTTGGTAATGCACCGAGCCAATCGAACAATATCCGTCTGACAATAAGACCAGCCACTTTGCTCTCGTCAATTTGTCGGTTTACAGCGGCCATCGCGAGTCAAACGTTTATGGCGTTTTTAACGCAGGATCGTAAATATTTGTTCAATCGAGTAGCGTTCTTGCGACGCAGCAATTTTTTTTCCAACTCGTATACAAGTTCGTAATCGTAAAAGAGTTACATAATCGCAAGTTCCTTCTATTTTTCGCTGTTTCAACGATTTTCATCTCAGCGATTTTGTAAAGAGCGTTGCTGCTGATTGATTCTCGGTGGGAAAGTGTTATTCGCAGCAATCGTTTTTACCAAACAGGTACTTGGCACGGCAAACTCTCTTTACAGATACCTAGCCAGCATTCTATTCCGTCGAACGATAAGAACAACGCGAAACTAATCGGAGCGGATCCAGCAAACGAAATGAGACGTGCAACGTAACAAAGAAAAATCGTTCGGTTGTTATTCGCGTGACGCAGCAGAAAGATATTAGGCGGTCGGGAGGCTGTATAAAACGCGGGCCGACGGAATGATAATGTAATAAGTGGCGGTGATAAGGAAAACTAGTTTGGCCGGACGAGAAGCGCCCTGGGAAATTGGTGGGTCAGCAAAGGAAAATCGCTGAGCAAAAGCGAAAACGGAAAAGAGGAAAGAGCAGAGCAGAGGAGGAGGATGGTGGTGAATGTAATGGATATCGAATCGAGTACGCGGTGACCAAGCAACGAATCAAATCCATTTGCTCGTCACCATGTCGTTAAGTTATAATTGCACGTTCCGCTCCGATCGATTGGTGCTCTTTCTTCTGTTCGATATTTTCTCAGCTAAGGGTCGTTGAAAACGATTGGCCGCGATAAAACGTGCTCCATAAGAAGAAGAATTACGCGGGCAGTCGTTGATACACAGCTAGATACCGAGGTTAAGAGAAAGAGAGACGAAGCTGAATGGATTTCTAGTAAGCTCCGTAAGGAATATCGGAAGCGTCTTATCTGCGACGATATTTATAACCGGGAAGCCCGATCCTCTCTCTTGCCAATTTACGTTGCATCCTCGAAATTGCCAGCTAGCAATTACTCAGACGTACTGACGTAAGAATGAAGAATAAACGAGTAAGTTTATCGAGTATCTACCAAGATCCAGATTTTCTCGTCTTTAGCAACGAAATTTCAACCGGGGAAACTATTATCTCGACTACGGATGAACAGAAAGAGAGAGAGAGAGAGAGAGAGAGAGAGAGAGAGAGAAAATTGTTTGCGTTAACGGTGGCAATTTAACCTTGAAATAAAATTATTCTAGCTATTGGCTGGCGGGTATTCAGGTACTTTGATCGATTTGTAGTAACAACGTGTAAACCAATGTTACCATAGTGACAAAATATCTCTGAACAGAGCGTAAGCGACGTTTCAAACGCGAAACATTGAAACGTAAACGTTGGTCTGTTTTTCCGTTAATGGGAGTGAGTAATGGAAGTACAAGGAAATTTGTGAAATCAAGTTGCATTACACGTGGATCGTACACGAGATACAAAATTGGAGAGCATCATCCTTGAGAATTGTTAGACTATTTGGACCTTGGACTCCGGCCCAATTAGACTATACACACGTTCAAGCTTGCTTTTAGCCAAAATTTGATCTCTATTTAGAGATTATGTTGCCAGACCTTTGTACCTACGAACACCATTTCAGATTCTTCGCGTATAAATTGCACGGGCCGAATTGCCAGTTCCTTTCTTAACGAAATTTAATTTCAAGCGTTCAACTCCTACGCTAATTGCACTCGCGATTATAAACTATCAAACGATGTTGCGTCAAATAATTATGTTTACGGATATACGTAAGTAGATGATTTTCTCGAACGAATGATCGTACAAAATTCTTCAACAGATTCATGGCGCTCCAATACCATCTAAATAAACGTTTCAATAGTTTCCCGTCCCTGTTAACACTAGAACTATCACACCAGTCAAATCGATTGGTTTTACAATTTTATTTTAAAATTCCCATTTTACGTTATATCTTTTCCACAATGATGTAATGACTTTCTCAACGATAACCAAAAGAATAATATAATGAATTTTATTTTGTTTTTTATATATTCAAACTGGAAATAATTTTGTATCGAGACTACTTATACCAACACCGGTTAAAATGACTGGTACTTGTCAAAGTGTAAAAGGGTCCTGCAATCTGTTTACTGAACCCCAATTAAACAGTTCCCTCGTTTTCTACAACTTCCCACACGTTTTTCAAAATTATCAGGAAAATTCTGGATCGATCGCTAGATCGCTAAATGCTAACGCTAGAAACACCACACCAATCAAAATGACTGGTTCTACAATTTTATAAACGCGTCAACCCTCGTTTAGGGATTATGATCCCAGATTATACTACATAACATTGCTTCTATAGGAAAGTAATAAATTAATAAGTATAAAAATATTCTATTACTACGTATTTTTTAAAGACCAGTCATTTTCACTGCTTTTGGTAGAAATAGCTTCGCGTTAACTATCGATGGTTCTAGTGTTAATACAGCACAATAATACCTATAAGCGAAAAAATCCCATTTTCTATCATCTCCTACCAATGCTGCGGAAAAATTCTCCAGACGAACGATAAATTTCGCGTGCCTTTCGCAACGAGGCAGTTTGTTTGTAAAATTGGCCGAATCCCACTCGATACGTCTGCAAGGTAGTACACCGGTTAGGCCAACCCCTTTGTCCGGCACATAGGGACCGGAGAGCACTCGACGAGGGTCTCGGCAAACGTCATACTATGGCGAACTTACGGGCGCACGTATATATGATGTGTGTACATGCAGGCATACTCACGTATTTCATTGAAATAGAAAGGGTATTCGCCGGGCACGGAACAGTTGAGCCTCGCTTTCAGGAAGCTCGTCCATCTGTCGCTGAACGCATGAGGTCCGCCCTTGTCGTGCTGGCACACTCTACCGACCCGCGAGTACACTGCCTAAAACACAAATGCAGCCGGAGCTTTCGAACAATCGGCTTCTTCGATTCTTTCCTCTTTACTCGGACCGTCTTACTGTACCCTGCATCCAGCGCTATTATACCGCGTTACTTTGCCACCGGGATTAGGGGCAAAAGGAAAGGAAATTGTCGGTGCGTGAAAATTTGAGAATACCGAGAATGTAGGGAATAGCAGAGATCGTAAAGCGTACGTTACGTATGGCCATTTTTTAAGAAATCGCTCGTTAAAGTTCTTTCGCTGACAAAGAATGACATTTCGATATTGCAATTTCGTCGCTTTGGAAATTTTGTATCGTAAAACGGTCTTTCATATCGAGTAGGTAAATATAAATAGGTAGCGCGTCGTTAATATTTCGTAAGCCTTACCTTGCCACAATTCATGTACTCGACGGCTGTTTCTCGGTAAAAAAAGAAGACGTAATCTTCGTACGCAAACGAGCTGACAAAGTTCGGTCCTGTAACAATAACGTTCGAATTTGCTAGGGGCAATGGAATTCGTTCGAAACAAACAAACCAACCAGCTGGCTGCTGAAGCGAGCAAAACTCTCATAGAAAGAAGACTAAAAAGAAAACACCCCACTGACCTCACTGAAGAAATAAAATAGACAAATTTGAAAATGGGGGTAGCCATTCACATGTTATTTAGCAATTAAGTTAGAAAAATTTACCAAATATCCAGCTGGACAAATTGTAAAGTACAAATTAAGTAATAATAATAAAAAAAAAAGAAACAAGCAAACCGTGAAGCTACGGTACACTGTTCGCGCGAGCGTATGCTACTTTAAGATTTTGAAGGCTTAAATTCATCGCTGCTTGTTGTTTGTTTCGATGAGTATCTCCATCTCCGTCTTTATTTCCTTCTTCTCATATCTTTTCCTTTCTTTCTAAATTACGCTTCTCGTTCGATAACGTTCCACGTATTTTACAATGCAGAGGAAATTATGCGGCCGTTTCGGATTCTAGATGGATCTTCCAATAACTTGGTAATTTCGAAAGAGCGGGCAGTATGATAAATTGCCAACGGATCGCCGCATGGAAATTGCGATCGATCAAAAATTCCCGAAGCTTTGAATGGATTATGTAATTTATACAAAACTTGCATCGCAAATTCGCAACTCGCAATCGGCGATAAATACAAGAAGAATGAAAAAAAAAAAAAATAAGAGAGGAAGGAAAAAAAGCACGTCTGGGTGGATACGCAAATTGCAGCATATAATTTATGCAAAGCTTCTTACATCGTTTAAGCATCGTCCATTGTATACGAGCTGCGAGTATAACAAACACAATGCCATGCGATAACTTTTCACGTGCGACCGTGTCGTAAAATTTTATATGGACGCGGTACGATGAGAAGATACGGGAAATTCAAAAATAGCACGGCAATTGCTGGACATTCTGTCGCGACCGGTTTTCCAAGTGCGATCGTTAAAACGTCGATTAAATAAATATCGAATATTTCAATTACCAGAGGCAACTCGAGAGTTCAATAGTTCGTGTAAAAATGATTTTCTAGTTTAAAATTCAATCTTATCCGCAAACTCTCTGTTTTCTTTCAATATTTTACGGTTAAATCGATCGCTATTTACGGCTCTGCGTTTTGTTACCTAATTAAGGCCAGAATTATTTGCCTCGGTAGACGTCTGATATTTTTAATTATTTTATTTTGTACTTCAGTACTTCTTACGCGATACTACGACATAATACTTCCGAGATACATAAAACGAAGCAAGAGATCAGATGGAGCGCAATTAAAATTTAGAATCCTGCGCTGGCAGGAAGTATAGAAAAGTCGAATTTAACGCGCGAATATTCCAATGCAATTTGCGTGACTTCCGTTACCGTTCAGCTGGTTGAGATCGGAGCGTTCGGTGCGGATCTTCTCCCTGTGAATCAGCGGCTCGCCACCGGAGAAGTCGGCCACTGTCGCTGCGTACAGCTGCCCCTCTGAAACATGAGTAAACGCGATTCTGTCAGTCGAGTCAGACTTTACAACATTTGCCAGACAAACGAGCAGTCGTGTCTGCGGCAATCGTCGAAGGATTCTGCCAAAGACACCTTGTACTTCGTTTTCAACGTTCCGCTCGTGTCACGCTGCAAATCGTTCTGGAAACGCGTCAGCACTAATCACCAGTGTACTGTTCTCTGTTCTATGCTCGCGCAAAGCGAATCTCTTTCACGGAGATTACGCGAGTGTTCGTGGAGGAATCGCACAGACTTCGAGCCTGGCAATTAAAGAGTACCGAATTTCACGAGGGACTCGCGAACGCGCGTGCTTCGTATTCATTTTCGCTGTTGGGATTATAGACGCGAGCACAGCTTGTCACTCTGTGACGCGTAATCTAAGATACGCGTGTCGCTTTATGCAAATTACGGCAACTGTTTAGTAGCGACGCGACGATGGCGGAGATGGTATCGGGATCGAGGGAATTTCTGACATCAACGGGGAAAGAGATTGCAGAGTTAGAATAATCACTTTGCCGTGTCTCTAACGATACGTAGAGGTAAAAAATAATCGAATGCTTTTTCTTCTGTGTAATGAAAACGATGTTCGGTTTAAATTCCTTGTCAGATTGCAATTTGCATTGGCTTTAATAACAAACCTGTACATCTTTTTATTATACCCATCTACGTTATCACGTAAAAAGTATTCTGTTTAATAACGTACATTTATAAACTAAATTGCACGAGTATCTTTTTATGCTCGTTTTTCACACGAGCCTAACCGACGACAGGTTTTAGTTCAGCGTCGCTGAATTATCGAGTGTCAGCCGATCTTTGATAACTGTACGCGAACGTTGAATAAATGACAAAACGCCGCCACGATATTACGGAATTTATTAGAAGCGGTTTAATTAAACGTGCCTTGAAAGGCGTTTTAATTAACACGGTAGCTACGCGATTACACCAAGAATCGTAGATTTCGCGTGGAACAACAGCCGGGAACACGATTCAAGTACACAAATTTTCTTCGCCACCGTTGTGGTTATAGGTATTAAAGCGAAGAAAAGATGGAAAGCGAGCTCTTTGTGTCGGTGAGTGCTAACTAGATTGGCCTTCGGTGCAAAGGCTTCTTCCTCGTAGAAACTGTGAACTTGATTGGCTTTGTTATTGCCCGTGTTCCGTGGAAACTTAGCTACTGATGTGATACACTGAGATTACCGATATATCAAACGTGACTGTACGAGATTCAACGTCAAAAATAATTCGCAACCACCGCTTCAGCGTGGTAAGTACCACCAAGGAAAATAAGTTATCACATATCACATAGATATGGGCAATCTTACGAGAAACTTGGCCAAACGCAGCACTGGCGCATAATACTCGTCAAAACAAGCAAAGAACAAAGTAAAATCCTTAAATGAGTCGATACAACGAATACAAAACTGTAACCAAAAGAAATGCCAGGGATCTTCCCAACGTGTGGGTGCTTCTACGAGAAAACGTATCGACGTATGTGTTGAGATGAACGACCGGCATATCGAACACACGTATAGTGTAAAGATAAAGTGTTTAACGTCGTAACTCAGAAGGTAGTAATTTTTGAAGCTATGCTTATTGACACTCCTTCCCTTCTTTTGACGAATAACTATGCATACGGTCGTAAAGTGTTTCTCCAACCTTTCCCCTTCCCATTTTGTATATTATTTCCACTCTGGATATTATTGAAACAACGTATCGATACCAAGTATGTACGTACATTCCTTTAATAACTTTTAACACTTTGTCTGTCACCTTGGTCATATGTGACCGGCCACGGTTTCTCCTGTGACGCCATGGTGGTCATTGGTGACTGGAGCGCTTGACCTTCTCACAATTGTAAAAATTGAATGGAAATTTGCAATTAGGGGATTTTGAAGTAAAAAGTGTCCCATTGAAAAATTAAACATTTTTATTAGAATATCAATAAAAAATAAAACATGAGAACAAATCTTGCGTCTAAGGATGCACTGTGTTTGCATCCATATCTTTGAGGGGTAATCTACGAATATTATTATAAACACACCTTAGAAAATAATCGGAAATGCTGCTTTATAATCATATAATTGAAGTTAGAAATGTGCACATACCTTACCATTATATATAGAATGGGCAAATACTGTTTACTAATATCTTCTACGCGTTTCAACGATATATTCCGCACGTTTTGCTTACGACGAAATAATGCGAATGGTTTGTTGAAATAAACGAATGTTTACTTGTTATAATACGTCGCTATCAACTGTTAGCAAGGCACCACGGCGGTCACCCGTGACCACCAATAAGATAAACGGTCCATTGGGGAAGAATCTTGTCTTGCACCATCAATTTATTATTATTTTGCCATTATATGCTTTGAATAATAAAAATACTCTCGTGGCGTCCTGAGCGAAACATGTGATTTTGGCGTGCTAGTCAAAGTGTTAACATCAAGCGGTACTATAGCATAGGTATTTCTTCAGAATTCAATGATGTAACTCGGTATAATATTTATGTAGATATGACTAAATAACGGCAACCTCTGATAAACGCTAAAACACTTTGAACGTGTCTTATCAATCTTTCAGCACGAATCTGTACAGAACCATCGAACGGAGTAACGAAGAAGAAAACAAAGTGCTGTTGTTGCCGCGCGACAGACGTTCCAGGATCAAGTGGATTCGACAAGGTCGACGAATTTACTTGAAAGCAGGATAGAGCGGCTGACAACAAGATCTGTCCCTAGTGAACTCACGTAGGTGACCAATTTTCTCGCCGTGTCATAGAAACTGCGGTCGTGGAATCCCGCAAGAAGCCGCGGCTTTCCTGTGCATCAGAGTACACCGATGGAGCCATACCCTACGCCGATGTACGAGCCAACGTTTGCACGGAAAGAGAAAGACAAAGAGAGAGAGAGAGAGAGAGAGAGAGAGAAAGAGAGAGAGAGAGAGAGAGGAGGGGGAGGAGGAGGAGGAGGAGGAGCGAGGGAGCATTTTACCTGATACTCTCGCGAACCAAGAGATCTACCAAGGCCATGCACCCTCCTCCAGCTTCTCGCGAGCCTTCCATATTTCACGTTCAAAAAGCACGATGGGATTTGAGGCTGGCCAACGTATGCGCGCGATAAGTGTATATAGTGGCGGACTGGTCATATATAACCGGGCAAAGTAGACGTTAGACTTAGGGGATGAACGTGCCCGTTGCAGGCTACAAATCTACGCTGAGCCCAGCAACGCCGAAGCTCGCGAATACTGTACCGTCGTCGTCCTGGTAATACCCAGCGACTGAAGGAAGCTTTCTACTACGTGCCGGCTTCTTTGTGCCGCGCTGTCGACATTATTAGCCTGTTCGACCGACGTCGCTTCATCGCAGACCGTGCGATCCGTGCTATGTTCCGGGGAACGTGTAGCTTCGCGTTCGGTTTATCGATTTCGATTACAATTCGGATTTTATGTATACATTTGCTGCACACTGGGCTGCCTGGATATGACGACGTCGTAAAACTGCTATGCATGCTAGTAGTTGGAATTTTGAAACAAAAAATGCCGCGTTACGAGCGGCTACTCGAGCAACAGACACGGACGCGGGCTTCCTGTTTCAAATATCTTGGGTTTATGATTTTGAGTAAAAAGTACAGGCTGAATGACATTTAACATATGACATAACGAATGGCATAACGCGTTACAAGCTGATTTGCTTCCTTTGCAATTATTCAAGATAGCCAAAGGATACGATCGAAAATCTGAAATGTCTGAGGATGAGATGTAGACGAAGAGTTCGGACTGAACCTAAAACAATGGAAAAATTCCTGCAATTCTATGAATCGAACATTGTTTGCCATCGATCGGACAGTTTTATGGGAGAAGAAAGCGGTTGAGTTTTCAGCTAATGTTATCTTGTTTAACGAGGTCGGCCGCGTGTCTTACAGGGACACGCCTGAATTGCAAATTTATGCATGTTCGTGTTTGACACGTCCGATACGTTAGCTGTCCATGGTTCTTTCGTTATAGTTGACAAGCTGCAGGATTTATTTCATGCTAGCCTATCTTGAATGATGTGTTATGCTGTTGCAGCTTTGAAATGCTCAACGATGAATGAAAAATGTTTGCGTTGGGATTACTAGTTGGTTGATTAAATCCTTCAGCCGGCAATACGTAGTTCAGCTTCGTTTATTACTTTAGCATATTTATCACTAAGATCTAAACCTATCTCTACAAAGATATTGCGAAATTGTCTAAAAAATACAGGACTTATCATAGTGCTATATATTTCACGTAGAAAAAATGTTTTTTCTCTCGTTAAAACGAAAATATTTATCAGAGTTTCACCATTCGTTTCATACACTTTTGTTCGTCAAATTTAGAAAGCTAGAATTTTCTTCGCGCTGTTTTAGCCATTGTCTTTCGCCAGGCGTTTAAAAGAATCGCTCACGATATTGTCTATGCTAGCGATTTTAGTCTGAATTCGCATTCTACCACAGAAATAGACCATTTGCTGCGACTAAATTATACGCGATGGTAACATCTTGCTAGGTGCTTTCTGGCGTCATAAGCTTTATACGACAAGTATCATTTTCTAGATACACTTTCCGCTAAAAGCAAATATCCAACCACATAGCGTCTAATGAGCATTTTCATTATTTTTTTGCAAAGTTAATTTTTATAATATCCAATATCTGGTAGAAGCGGGATACAGCGGTGCACGTATTATGTTTCGTTTAATGAATTTCACACGTTTTAATAAGATGACTTTTATAAAATAATATCGAAATAAATATTACCGATGTTCTCCGAAGAATGTACTTTCCTACTGCCGATCGAATATTTGGTCATGAACAGGAACTTGTTAAGCTCGCTAACTAATTAATTTCGATCGAATCGTTCCGAAGATTAATCGAAATTAATTGGATACCTCGACGAGCAAAAGCTCATGGCTCCGAATTGTTTCAAAACCACTCTGGAATTTTCTTTGTCTGCGACGAAATTCACTCTCAGAAGCTTTATTACGATAATACTGTTCGATTCGATGAGCACTGGCTTCAATCAATTAGAGGCGTTAAAGAGTCAGACGTACTTTGCCTTGAAATTATTAACACGACACACGAATTATTATTTTTCAACACGAAGCATCGAATTTCTCGTGTTGTGGGATTAATTAAGATAGAGTAATTGATAAGATTTCGTAATTGATAGACGATTCGGTTATTAGAAATTAATTGGACGGTTCGACTCAGAGGGTGCAAAAATGTTTCTTGTTAATTAATTCTAAACCATCTTCTACACATGGAGTTCGTTCGTTCTGCGAGGCGATTAATTTTCAGGAAACTTATTTCGTTTTATCTGGAAGAAAAATTGGTCGTTTCTTTCTTCTTTTCTTTTTTAATTAATTTTAGAGCAGCTTCTGTACTTAGAACAAAGTTATACTATATACAGATATTAGAATTAACTCATAATAGGAGATTTCAATCAAAAGTATTTCATAAGAATTCAATCTTTTACTTTATATTCAACTTCTTCATCAAATTATAATTCAAGATTGATGAAAATTTAGGCCATTTTCAATAATAGAATTCAATTAAAAAGGATCATCGACCTTTAATAGAAATTCCTGTTTTATAATACAAAACGTTTTGACAGCATAGTATAAATTACCTGATCTTATTGAATGATTTGCTGTTATAACTGTATTAACGTATAAAGTACAGCAGTATCACAGAAAATTAATCGAAATCAATACCTGTTAATTCGAAATCGACAAGAAGTTTTCTGACTAATCTTCGTATCAAATATATCCCTGAATTGGCCCAATTGCTCGTATAATAACGCGTAATTAAAATGCAGCTGCAGATCGCAGCTAATTACGAATGCGATTCGCGTATCGACGCAGTTAATTTTGGAGCCAGCGAAGGAACTATCGACGCCATGAAACCAGGATAAATGCGAAAATTAACTAAAAAGAAAGTCGAAGAAAATTGGCATCGCATCGCCATTGAGATTAGTTTGAAGGAAAATTGTATTACCAAATATCAAATAGCAATTTTAAAGGAAAATTCTATTTCCGATGTATGCACTCTCTTTACTATTGCTTTCGATATATTCTTTTTCTTTCGCCCGTATGCACAGTTCAAATAGTTTAATTCCACTCATAGACGTCGCTACATTGATGAACTTACGTTTAAACTACAAGTTACTTCGTAATTTTAGCACCTCAGTGCGACGTTTATAGAACGCGCTTTGAAACAGGAAGTATACGACGTAATTTGAAATTTGACAATTATCTTAAAACGGTGCTAAAACGAAATGACTTCACCACTCAAACGAAATTGATACAAAATTTAATCGTCAGCTTTTCGTTTCTTTCGTCGGAAAAACTCGAACGTGGATTCGCTGTAAAGAAGATCGCGATACCAGCGTGGCCAGAAGCTTAACTTTTAATTACTGACCGTTTCATTTCCGAAATTATGCTGATAAAAACCATTTGAGCGATTGCCAAGAGGAAAAAAAAGAGGACAGTAGAAAAATAGCCTAACGATCGTTTAAAATGCACGTGTCCGATAACGTTGAAGATGCTTCGGAAAGGAAGGTTGAATTGGTCGATAAAAAAGATACGATTGCGAATAAAAATGACAAGATCGTTAACCTAAGAAACGTTTTATTTTTTCTTTTGTTAGAAGCTTATGGGATCATGAATCGACAGTTCGATAACTATCGTGCACGATATTTGTGCTTTTTACACGCGGTAACTTTGATTGATTCAATGTTCAACCGGCATTTCTTTGTTCCCTGCTTTTTGTTTAAACATCGAGAAACTTCCGATCAAGATGACGTCTTCACTCGAATTGAACGTAGTGGATGATCGTTCTTTTTCACATGGAAAAATGCATTGCCATTTGAAAGAGTATCTGAAAGAAAGTCGTTCCAGAGGGTTCTTTTTGATGTATGTCTCCGCCATACAATACGAATCGCGATGAGAAAGAGATACTTTTATTTAATTTGCAGCAGAATGATAATAAACGTCTTTCTGTAATAAACTTTTAATAATAATAATAATAATAATAATCGCTTTTATATACGCAAGCCTTTTTTTTGTAGGACCGTAATGATAACGACTCTCTCTTTTTATGTTTTATTTTATGTACGGTAACTCTTTTCACTTACGTTTATCAGATTAATTAACGTGTCTCTTAATTGCACGTACTATTTTCGCCGTAGCTATCGTGGCCTTTTGTATTCAGCTTGTACAGGCTACAAATTATATCTACCCTTGAATCTGGAGAAAACCGACCGCAGGATCATCAGGTGAAAACACACAGAGGCAGAAAGTTAAGGACTCGTAGTGTACAGGGGGCGAACTCAGCGCGAATTACCTTGCTTTAGGTACAAGTTCGCGAAAATACGAATCGCCAGTTCGATAACAAGCGAATGTTCGTACTGAATTCAGCTGTGTGGTACACGCGCGTTATTTGTGTCACTATTATTAGAGCGGTATGTGGACATTGCACTTGGAGCGGCCGGAACGGCAGCAGCCACGTTGATTTGGCTTTGTTAACGACTAACGACTAAGGTCCGGCCCCCGCTTTATTCCGCCATATAAATTTTACGCCCGTGTATTAACTCGGGTTTGCCATAATAACGCGACAGAATGATTTACGCTGATAAACGCCGACTTCGTATCGTAGTTTCCCTAAACTGGACTAAGTAGAACGTCGACTAAATTGAATCACGCGTTGAAATCGTGTTCCGAGCTTCCCGCTTCTACATCAACTTCCCTCGTTCGCTTCGTCCGTTTCGTCGAGATACTCTGATTTAATCAAATCTCTTCGAACGATTAAAAAAATGTGTAACCTGACCATAAAATTTAAGTCAAACGATCGTGGGTCGTCTACGATCCAACGACATCCATCGATTAGCAAACGAAAGCCAGTCGCAGTTTATTAGCTCGACGCGTTGTATTAACAGACTATGACTGTTATGTATCGAGAATATCGATCCGTTGTTCGGTAGTATCGTGTCACTGTTTTTCACTTTTCTGTCCTTCCTCTGTCCTTGCTCGGCAGAAGGGAGCAATAGAATGGCAAACAGAAGGGTTCAGATCGAGGAGGATCAACGATAGCTCCTCCCTGGCTCCATCAGACTTACCAGGCTAAACCTTAAATACACGTTGCACGCTTGGATTCGTAATACCTAAGACAAGGTTTCCTATCCATCCTAGCTGCTTCAGTCCTCATCTGACGCTGGTATTACGCATATTACACGTGTCTCGACTATTCACGAAGCTCGATGCCGCGTCGTGGCTGGTTAGGGATGATAGTAATTATGTTTTCAACATCATGCGCATCCACGTAGGTATTTTCTCCTTCAACGTAATTAAACGACATACCGTGGAAAACTTTTAATTGCTGTAACGAATAGCGAAAGAGCCTGTTAAGTAGACGTAGTTATTACTTTGTTTCGGACAATGATGTAAGAATTGTCTTTCAATTTATCAATTTTGACGTAGTTTGTACAAATAGTAGCAACTTTATCGGTAATTCTCGCTCTGTAATTTTGCAAATAATTTACGCGATTGTTTCGGTTTGTATCATCGCGTAGCTAATTGACAACAAGCCGTTGTTACTTTGATCGTTGCAAATTATTATTAATCGTAGACGCGTGCCATATTTTACTGCCATTGACCCGTTCACTCTGGTATTTTATCTCAGTTACCAAAACGTTAATTACATTTATTAACATGCTAGAAAAATCGAAGAAAGATAGTTTATAATTTCGTATTTCCCGTTGTTTCACGTTTGACGAGACACTCTGCTCGAACGCGAAACGACAGTGAGGAAATTTCGAAATATCATGAAAGAAGAACCAAAGCAGTTCGAGAATCGAAATAACAAGTCACAGAATCGGAAATTTCGCACTAATTAAATCTACCGGAATAGGAATTTTAGAGAAAAAATATCTAGACTAAAGTACGATCTATTGCTCGCTCAGAAAATAGAAAAAAAGAAAAAAGAAAAAATGGAAAAAATACAGACGAAAGAGAAAAGAAATAAAAGCTCCGGGAAAAACGATGACAAAAGCTTTCTGAATTCCTTTTTACAGTTTTAAACTCTCGACTATCGTAGGAAATAATAAATTTAAATGAATCGATGAGGCGTATAAAAACGTACAAATTAGAAATACGATAACACGACGAACATCTCGCGTCTGTTACTCGCGATAATCATTGTGTAAGTACTTTGTCCGCAATATATACCATACACTCCTTATGGCATTATCGTTCGTACATATATGCCGTACAGACGTCATAAATAGCCATTATTCGAGCTACGTATTTATACGTCGAGCTCATTGCTCGTTCTAATAAACGAGAGAGGCAACAGGCGCGTTGCGAGATTTCGAGGATTTGCAGAAATCGTATTACAGCTTCGAAATCTTTGCTCTGCTCTGATAAAATGTCTAATAACGATTAAATAAATCTTAACGACGTACATATCTCGATACGAAGGCAGCCGAGTTTTCTAATTAAACATAATTACTGTATTTACTAACGAGTGGAAGCGCACAAAGTTACTCTTCTTGAAATTATATATTTCTCAATTAGTTCACATTTTGAAATCCTCGCGACGCGAATCTTTCCTTAAATAGATTTTAATATACTATGTTGAAATACTTTAAGCGTTACGGCGTTATTCTGCAACTCGACCGAATGAAACTCGCATTCTGACTTCATCACCCATTCACCAACTTCCTTCAACTTCATTCAACGAAACAAGCTACCTCGTTCCATTCCTTAACTTCTTTCGTAGCCTCCGAAGAAATTTATTAATCTGGCAGGCATATCTCGCATTATCCGCAATACGAAAATCCAAGGAACGTTACGTTCAACGAATTTTCCATGTGCAACGAGTGCGAACGATTTGGCACGCTCGTAACCGGCTTCGTTATAAAATTAGCCATTTTCAGGTACACGCGGCCACGTAGTAAAAAGCAAGCTGTTGGCCGCAACCTGCACGATAAATCTACACGTCCATGAAATATGGATAACCAATCTCGCGCGCGACGAAAGGCGCGGGCTTGTTAGATTTTATACTTCGCTGTCACTGGTTACGGCACACACAGGACACACAACATACACGTGTATACAAGCTGTGTTACACACTGATCGCATTGACCGTGACAAACACGTTGCTAGTTCGCGTGGAATTTCTTCTTTCGACACGGGATGAAACGTGATTTCCAAGGATAACGTTGTCGCGGTCGAAGGTTAATTAAACTTCCTGAATACGGAGCTCGTCATCGAAGCGCACGGGAATCAGGCCAAACCCAACAGGCGAAAGTTCTTCCGTCGAGACAACGAAGATCGTAAGAGTAACTCGCTTCTATTCGATCGATCTTCAATCGCCGATTGTTGGATTTTCATATTCCAGTAATATACGCTGTTTCGGTATCGACTAATTAATGATAATAATGAAACAAATAATGAAATAGGAGAAATAAGTTTCTACGAAATACGAACACATCCTGTAAAATGAATAAAAACGTTCCACATCCGTGTAGAACGTACGCTTGTTACAAGACTTTCTCACAACTTTTTAGCCATAAAACTCACGTATTTTTCACTCCAGTTTTTCTCAACATCGATATAAATATCGAACGTAATGCCAAACGATTAATTACGAGTTTCTTGGCTAGAAAATCGTAACACAGACTTCCTGGATTTTCCGTATCGTGTACGGATGTCGCACGGTAGCTGTCATCGGATAACAAATTATGAATGAATGATTTGTTAAGTAAATTCATTGCGAATGGTCTTCGTTAACCGAGCACGCCCATGTTCATAAACTATAGGCTTCCGTAGAAAAGGAACGTTTGATAGAGATATTTACGACCATGGTTTATTTACTCATACATTTATATACTCGTATATTTTGTCTTGCTTCCAGATACTACGTTACGACTGAAATATACACATACATCTTCCATTCCACTCTCTTTCTCTCTCCTTCACGCTCTTTCTATTTTACGTATTTTTTTGCACATAGAAAATATCGACGTACGATAATGATAAATTGGTCGGACTAACAGATGCGTTAGATTAACGAGACGTTTCGAGATTTTTAGTAGAGCAAAACGGTTTTGAATTCCAAGTACACAAGACAAAGTGGAGAAAAATTATATCTCTGACAGTTTAGAGAGGTATAGCGCATTGGTCGACTGGCGCTCGGGAAAAGTTTGATTCGTCGTGGATTAGTTGATTAAAAACTAGTCGGCGATGTTTCGATTAATACTTGAGCGTGTATATGGCAATTATGATCAAGGAAGAAGCTCGAAAGAAACGGAAACGGAATTCCCTCGTTTATTTAGAACACGTCAGACGGTCGGTTCACCGAGTATCATTTATTTCCAACTCCATAAAACTTTCTCGACGGGGAAAATTCAATCGATTTGGAGCAGCAACTCGGTTCGAGAGCTCTTTCGAGTCACGCTTTTTGTTTAAAAATCGCTGGAACTTCGACCCGGCGATGATGCTACTCCGAGCTCTCAGTCAGAATGCACAAGGGCGTATATTTTACTTCGTTTTAAACAAACGGAATTCGTTTGAAAAATTCTCGACGTTCCAAGGGGAATCATATTTTCAAACTTCCTCTCTCGAGTTTTCATACTTGATAGTAAAACGACGTACAAAGTAGAGAACGTTTATGTTACGGAATTAAAAGATACTTGTAAATCAGAACAATGCCTCGATCAGCGTGTAACCAAGTATTGTTAGCGTGGTATAATAAACTTCGGTAATACAAACTGTGTAAAATCTTTCTAATAAAACGCTAATAAAGAGTATTTAAAGCACCTTCTTCTAATTTCCTACGTAACTTCTTTCCTAACATCAAACCTCTTGCAATCTCTCCAAATTAGCTCCAACTACTTCGTTCTACGAAAGAACAACAAGAAACTTTGCTCCTTTCGTTTTCTCTCTTTCTTGGTCATTGGCAAAAGACTCTCTTTAAAATCTGCAAAGCATTCTTTCTATACTCGCAAAGAAAACATAAAAGCACCATTGAGTTGAACAAGGAAAGTTTACAGGACAGTGATACTACTCGAGCAATCACTCAAAATATCGCAGCGCTCGTTCTTTCCAACAAACGAAAATAACTATCACGAGAACCGTTGGTTGTTTTCAACGGATCGGAATGTTAGCGTTAATTTTCAAGGAAAAGTTGAACCGCGGACTTGGCCACAGCCGCGATTAGATTCCAGATTCGAATGAACTGAACGGACGCGGCGTGTTGTCTTGCAGAGGCGGAGCACGAGGGTGGAAAGCGAGCAATCGTTCCGGTAAATAAGCTTCTGTGGTTTGCTGGATTTCATGGTGGATTCGCGTCTACGAAATACAACCGTTCGTTCCGGCAGAATGCACGTTGCGATCCTACGATCGAACGGATCCCTGTAGAGTCTCTTAAATTTCTCCTACAGCGGATGCTCACCGCTCTGGTAGGAAAAATCATCTTCAACGGAGTTTGTAAAGCAAAGTTTAAAAAAAGTCTGATTATCGATTTTGACATTAGGAGCGACAAGGGTGAGAGACAGACATTGTATACTGTACGGACAAATTCTTTCGTTATTATCAAAGGTAATTATAGTCATCCGAGTGTGTATCGTATATTATCCATCGATACCTGACATATTCGCTTTTTTACAGTACAGTTTATTGAGATATGTATAATTTTGCGTGGTAGACTAGATTGGTCGTGTAGTAGTGACGCACGTATGTGAATATGAGTGTGTGGAAATACGTGTGTCACGAAAAACAGATGAATGTAAGTGTTCCGTTGGCAATGTGGTATGGAAGATGCTGAGACGCGTGCAAATATATATCGACGAATATCTTGTGAATCGTTTATTAAATAAATCTAAAATTATTTTAATACGAATTCTAAGTGTAACCTTAGTGTTCCTTAACTTTTATTTTGGCAATTAAGATCGACAATCCTCAACACAGTTATTTTATTTAATCGCGTCGCTTTCTATTGAACTATTGCATTGTTTACTAACGGTTATGCGTCAAGGCTGGCGAACAGTCGGACTATAAATTTGCAGGTTTGCCCGTTGGATATATGATATGCGTAATCTAATAGTTATCGAATGATCGGTTATTGGTTACGACGGCAGAACGTTGCTACAACGTTGCTACAATGTTGCTTCGGGCATCGTAAAATCCCTTTGTGTTTTATTCAACTCGCTACGCACGCGGAATGTGACTAGTCCTCATCTGGCAAATACCTATTCCGACCATTAGGTTTTATTCAGATCAGTTTACCGTTTGATCATCAAGGGTTTGCACAGCGGATGGATATTTATCCTGTTAATGGAACAGCCTTAAATTCAATTATCAATTTCGTACGCGTCTGTTTTCAATTAAAACCATCTTCCTCGATAGCAAGCTACGGTTATTCCTGACATTTTTCAGAAATGTTTAATATAAAAGAGATGACGCTGTCTCGACGAGTATGTAGCGGACAATGTTGTAGCAAACTCCAACATAGGACAAGATGCCACTACCTGTTCTTGTTCGTTACTCTGTGCCCTTTGTAAATTAACAAGGAAATAATATCCTTGATGCGTCAGGGGAATCCGTGGAGCAAACAAAGCCAGCGGGAGTTCCTTTGCCAAAACGACGAGGACCAACTCGTTCGTTTAATATTTACGAAACAACATAAATATTTGCCACGGTTGTGTGGTAGTGAGATAAAAAATTTGCGTGGCGGCGAGATCAAAAATTTAGGTGAATTCTGATCGATTCGGGACGGAAAAAGTCTGATTCATGATTGAAAAGCTAGCTTTAACCGAGAGATCAAGCCGAGAGACTCTTTGCCTTTTAAATCGGATTCCAGCCAAGTCTCGAATGAACTTTCGCGTCAAGTTTGTCCAAGATTTCCAGGATTAACCACACCCCTATTAAACGATTCGACGACCGATACACCGTATCAGAAAGAGACTACAGCTGATTAAGGTTAAACAGAATCTGATAGAAGATTTACGAAGAGACAAAAAGTTCTTGGCTCTAATCTAAACCGTCGTTTAAACGAACCGTTTTTTGGTTTAGATCGAATAATCTCGCGCAAACATTACCTTCCGCGTTTAATGGATATACTTTTGCCTACCTTTTACTTCGTAACTTTTACCTTCTTTATTTTATCACATTATACATTCATCCTATTCATATTGGAATTTTATAAGATATTTAGCGATTCGCGTGATTTAGTCAGCAAGCGATAATAATTTTGCCAGGAAAAGCATGTTTTTAACTATCGTCAAGTTAAATATTCTTTTGAAGACGGGGGCAGTTCTCGATTATCTGCCACTTACCGTACGATATTTTTAATAACCGCGCGTGCAACATTTTATTATTCGATTAAATTCGAGCATCTCGGCAAATGAGAAATATTAAAGTCACGTCTAATACATATTTCACGCTTTCGTTTTCAAAAGTGAAGATCGAAAGAAAATCAAAACTAAATCATGTTCCAATTCGCGTCTATCACGTCCGATTCATAATTTGCTCCATACGCGAAACTCCACGTTATCGTCGACGACAATCGAAATATCTGAAAATTCGAATCTAACTCAATCTGTACATTCTTCTTCTACGTATAATACAATTAATAATCGAACGTTACTATCTACCACGCTAAAATCCACTTCTAGCACGCATCTTCCGTTCTCTAATTAACGATCAATCAAAATGTTTCCCGAAATCCCAAACGGCAGAGAGAAGCTTGATTTATGACACAGGAAAACGGCTGACAAATATTTCCCCATGTATTACAATGTGGCCGAGACCACTTTATCGGACCATATACCAATTTCTATAGCACAGCGCTATTTATCCACCAGGTATATCGATCTTGCTTGCATTTCAAACCTTGTTTTGTCGCAAAACGATAATTCCATGGTCTATTCTTCGATATATCGCGTCATTGATGCAATTAATCCGAGGCAATAACTTTGATACTGGGAATCGCAGTCTCTAAACCTTCTCTGCCTACCTGCCATTATTTTTCTCTCGTTAATTAATGAAACTTGTCCATTCAACCTAAACGATAACACGTGTTTTCTTCGTACACCGTAATCGGATTTTCGCAATTAGAAAATTGGAAACTTTTTCGCGATTGATTCGCCCGCGGTAAACTTCCCTTTAACAATGTTTTGTTAGGGCTCGTGGTTCAACTTTTTGAATTTCATTTCATATGTTTTTCTTCTACTCGTGAGAATTTTGACGAAACGTTTGTCAGGCAACGATATATTCAATCGTTTTACGATTCGAACAACGACACGAGAGAGCATAGATGTGGATCGGAAAAATTAATTCCTTTCTGTAATAATTTTGTAAATGGATTAGATCTTTTTTTGGCGTAAGTTTCATTTCTGTTCGTGTTTAATATCGATACTGATACGTAGATATCACTTTAATTCTTCTTTTCTATCCGTTTGAACGAGAGGGAATTGAACGATGTTGTAGATTCTGATAATGTACAATAAATAATTTATTCTTTACCGTGAAAAAATTTCAGTTGTAACACGTAATAATATTTAATATTTCTTATCGTAATATGAAACTCGTATTATGTCACTAACTATTCTCTTTTTTATTTTATTTGAGTATCTATTGTCCTTCCTCGCTTAGTGGAAACTCCTACGTTTCCGGTTAATGTCGTGGCTTACCCGTGACCCACATAGCATGAAATGTGATAATTACTAACACGATGTCAGTTATATGAATTAATTGCGAGTTATGTGCATGTAATTGTCCAATTTGTCAAGGACGCGTACAACTCTGCGATGATATGTGTTTTCGAAAAGTTAGTATAACGTCTTTACCTTCTGCAAATACGTCGGATCAATTAGTTAAACATTAATTGTCCTTTATTTAATAATTTGCAATAGTTTATTCGAATTAAACTTCGTTTTAAATGATCGAAGAATTAAGTTTGTAAGTATCAAGGATCTCGTCTAATTACTAATCTTATCGGATATAATTACAATCTTCACACTTGTTCTATATGTCGTACGAACAAATATTAGAATCTTCCTAACAGGCAAAATTTGCAATGTTTAATTGTTTCTAATTTTGTGTGCATTCTGTTACAGATTCTTCAGTTACACCGTTGAAAATTAACACACAGAATCTCTGCTCCTCGATAAAGAAAAGCGTCCTGCTGCCAGCAAATTTTACAAAAGAATTACATGGATTCGATTATTTTATGTAACATAAGCATTCGCTGATAAGTTGATAGAAAATATAATCCATGTACGTATTTACGAATAACTATAATTTCAAAAATAAATGTAAATGCCCTATTACGCCCTATAACATTTCACGGGATTACCGAACAACCGCTTTCTAAACAATCTCTTAATTGTTTCAAATTACATACATATTTTATGTGGCTGCGATAGATTATCCGAGGGAAATTTATTTCACTGAATGTATCCTGGCGTACCAACAACACGATCCAGCGATCGCTCATTGCTGTTTTTACACTAGCTGAGTAATCGTGTTGCACATTCGAACGGCACGCATCACACGTAAGTTACTCGAGGTACAATCAATCGGATCATTGGTTTCAGAGGTCTCTTCTTTGTTCGAAGAGTCGGCCGCCGTTTCTGCTTGCGAGCGTACCACTACCGAGGCGATTAAAACGTACCAGCAACACGAGAGCGTGCATGGTGAATATTTATGATTCCGTTAACATGTTCGCGCGGAACTTGATTTATGAAGGCCCATTGCACGCGTCATTCATCAACGTGTTTGCGATAACGAGAGCCGGGGAACCCGCGAATCGTATCTTCCTGCTTACGCGCGTTTTTACATCGTTTGATGTTGATACCCGTACAACTTCATCGACGACCAACAGACGGCTTGGTCAGATATCGATGCACCGAAATCGATATTCGCCACGGACAAACGCGTCGCTCGTGTATAATAGCCGCGAGATTGATATGACACGAAGAGAAAAGAAAAAAAGAAAAGGGAAAGAGGGAGGGGTAAAAGGGAGAAAGAGGAGAGAATATAACTTGCACGCCGTTATGACATCTGACGCAGCGGTGGCAGATATTCGGTGGAAAGGCTGACTGTCAAAAGTACAGATCTCTGCTCTAATAAATTTCTCGTTTTCGATTTCCGAAACGATTTCTTGCGCGTCGACCTTGTACGCCGGAACTTTTCACCCGCAACGAAAATCCAAGCATGTTTCATCGTATGAACGCAACCTGAAGAAGCAGAAGCTATCGCGTATGTAGTACGTGATCGAAGTGCGATCTAACGTTCCACTATATTTCCAACAGTTTCCGACGTATGGAGTAAAAAGATGAAAACGACAGGCAACAGACAGGAAAAGTATCGGTTACGACGTTATAAAACGTGCTTGGACCCTGTTCGTCTTCTATTCCCCTTTGTCACGAAGCCGAGATAGCGTTGGTCTTGGCATGCAAATTCTTTTCCTTTCTCATCTTCGTCTCTAACCGATCGCGTTCGATTCGTGCGATAATTTTTATTAAATTTCAACGTGAAACTTTCTGTCAGTCGAATCGATCAAACATTCGTAAAATATGTATTCATCGCGGACGACAGGGTTTTGCTGTCTATCAGGTTTCGGTGTATTGGGTTGGCAACTGAGTGATTGCGGATTTTGCCATTAGGTGGTATTGACAAAATCCGCAATCACTTAGTTGCCAACTCAACACTTGCCTCAGCACGTGGAATAAAGATAATATTTTGTTCGGATATTACGCCATCGTAACTATCGATCTATAGTACGTATTTATACGTAAATATTCCATACGAATATCTTCTCTTTTATATCCTAAAATCGTTACAATTTGTTCGGACAGGAAATTTCATAAATTGGTATATATTAGGTCGTCCGAAAAGTTTCTTTCGTTTTATAAAGAAATAATGGATGCACAACATTTTCCGTTTTATATTATTTTATCGTATTACGCATGATCCATTTTGTTCTCTCAAAATAAAGATCTCAACGTTCGACAGATTAAGTTTTATGTTTGTATAAATATGCGTCGTTGTAAAAGACGTGTCTGTAAAAGAAAGACACTTTCCGGACGATCTAATAATCGAAGACGTCTATAACGAACGTAGATTTAATTTTCTAACGTTGTATTACCATTTAACATTTATACAATTCCCTCTTCTAACTTCTAATTTCTAATACTTTTCTCAAGCAACGTTCAGAAAAATCTGACTATTCATTGATACTATTCGCCTATTGAAGATTTAATGGACGTTCTTGACTCGTCGAGTTCAGGTTTCGGAGAAACGAATGATATCAAATTTAAATAGCGCGAAACACGACACGAGCAGCGTCGTCCATTTCGCCATCCCCTTTTCTTTCTCTTTGTTTTAATATATATTAAAGGGATTATAATCGAGGGATTCTACCGAACTTTTAACAACTATGGCCGCTACTGTTTGAGTTTTCGGCCTTCTACTCTCGAATAGCGAGGGCAATCGCGAATTTCTAATGAAATTATACGCTTGCGTCGAAACGCGGCGCTGATTATTATTTATAAGATAAAAAAATATTACGCACCGATACAGAAATTATTACAATTTCGCGAAACGGCATATTTCACTGTTTATTTACCCTAATGTTTCAGAATGAGTTTTATCGGAAGATAGAACACGTTATCCGGTTAGTCGTTCCGTGTTCATTTATAATTCGACGATAATGTCCTCTTTTTCTTTTTTTTTTTTTTTTTAGCAATTTCGTAGCTTCGAATGACTATAGTTAACAACGTACATCGATTAAATCACCGATAACTGCAGTCTATTGTTTGCGCTCGTTAATTTCATTTATTAACAGGCGAAAAACCATCGTTGGACACGTATGTCCTTTTGATCAAAATGCCAGTTTGTTTATATCGCTTTAATCTAAATCACCTCTTTCATTTTGGGAAAATAAATCGAATAATGAAAATTTACGCAGAAAATACGTACTCTCTGCCATTCTTGGCTCGTCGTACGAAACTATACCAGGAAATAGAGACGACGCAAACGAGACCATTTCTCTTCTTTCGTATGATAAAATGAAATAAGAAAAGCTGGTGGCAGGCATATCGAAACGCTGACGGTGAACGTTCGTTTGGTTAGGCGGTCAAACGGAGTTTTAGGACGCGTAGGATGACTTCTCTCGCGGCTTGTGATGAAATTAGCGTCACTTTGTGGTCGCCGAGTTTTTCCAACTGTAATTTTCGAATTTATCTGCTACTTACCGTTTCTAGAACGTTTGAAATTTACGTTATATCAAGATTACGTTGAACGCGTCATGTTCCTTAACTCGCGTTCTAAATACCGTATTCTTTATTGAAAATAATGTATAGCCTACGATGTTGGTGATTTTCATTCGAAAAACGGATTAAAAATACGTCGGTTAGATGCGAATTGGAAAAAAGAAATCACTCGATAGTCGAGTTAATTGGACGTCTATTTTCGGGATAAGCTTCGCGGAAGAAATTAGGATACGTTGATGGAATCTTGGACGAAGTTTAATAAACGTCGTTATATCGTCGTTTTACGAAATGAACTGAAGCGGTAGCTTACGATTAAGAATGATATCACCGTGCTTGGTAGCAAGTTTAAAAAATGAAATATCTAAATTACGTTGACACGGATAGACAAATTATCTGACTCTGCATAATCCATAATTTACACGCTGTGTACTCGAGTCTGGGGACTATTTCTAACGAAAGTTACCTCTCACCTTGCAGAGAAAGCCTGCGTTTGCAATTTATACCTTGAAAATAGCTTTGGTTTATCATATTTTCCAACAATCCTATATAAAAAGCGATCCATCAAAATCAGGACATCTAATTATCTTCTTTGCTGCTAAAAATACAAGAAAACATTGTAGGCGAAAGTTGGCAGTTCCGTACGGCGCCGAATGAGGTTTAGCGATAATCTTTTTTAAAAGTAATTTTTCTTCCAGCCAATCAAGATTACCTGTATCTCTCTAAGTGAAACCATACGTCTTTTCCTGTGTAATAGTACAGATTTTTTGAGAGCAAATCCATCATCGTACATCGTATATTCATAAATCAGTTCGCTCTATCACCGTATATAAAAATGTAGTGATAAATATACAGTATTCCTTTAAAAATACTATAATAAAATCCACGTTAACATGTTATTAACTGGAATATTCATCGCAGTGTAATTAACCAAAGTACATAAAAATAATGTAGAAGAACGACAACGTTAATTAATTAACATAATAAATCAGCAATATGAAAAGTAGCTTCGTTCGAAGCGATAGCCACTAGCCTGGACCAAGAATCACCAGAAAAATCTTCAAAATTGATTAAATGTTAAATAATATTGTACAATAGCGTTCGTTTTGCTAAACGTACACGTATCTCAAGATTCTTCTCCTATTATCTAAATTTCACTATAATCTTGTATCTCGGACGCAACATTATTTTAAGATAGTTGAGTTTTCCTAGAAATATATGTGATTATGCGAGTTAGCATATACATATTCAAATTGTTTAATAACGTGTTTGCACGTACACGTGTATGTAGGGAACCGTAAATGGAACACGAGGACAAAAATGGAGGTAATTCCATACAGTTTCGTAGAATTTGCATTTTCCTTCCTATCTTCGATTTTCTCATTGATATGAGAACAATGTTTAAAGCAAACGTAGGAAAACAGAGCACAGGGTAAATAGCAGGGAAATTTTCGAAGGGTAATTTAATAATCTCGGAAGACGTTGGCCTGTGAAGAGGATGGAGAAATTCGCGGATATCCCGCGTGACGAACTACATATCGTGCGACGATGATACAACCGCGTCACGCTTCTGCATATTTCTTTGTCGTACATTGCGGCTGAATTACACTGAGCTCCGTATCTTTTCTTTTTCTGGAGTAGGTCGCTTAACATGCGATTCAGTCACGCAAGCTAGTTTTATGTACGCCAGCCTCCGCCTATCGCGTTGGTTAAATGCAAAAATTAAGATGTATTACTTGTAAACAAGATATACACGATATAGAACTATCGAAACGAAAACTAGCATTAGGCCATTATCCGCGTTCAGAGACTTTACATACCTTTTCCTTTGTATTTGTAGTTACTGTGAAGTTGTATTTTTCAGATTCGGTTATACGACGGCTCGTCGTTTATCTATCGCGTACGAACGAAAGAGCGCGCGGTTAAGAATACCTTAATCTTAACAATTAGATTGAAACAGGTAAAAAAAAACAGAAAAACTTTTAGTCTAGTAGACTCGAGCGCTTTATAAAATATCATCGCGTCTCTCGACGGAAGTTCGCGGTCCTCCGGTCTAAAGCGACGCTTTCTAGGCTTTTCGGAATTTTCCACGCGAAAACTCGTAATTGTTGGCCGTGAATAACTTCGTTACCGTGAAAACTTCACTTACATTTGGAATAATATTTAAATTTTCCGCTCGCGTTCGCCGTTTGCACGCGATTCGAATGAGCTGAAAAAATAGTGCCATTTTCATTAAACGTACCAGGTTCGCATCTACAAGAATCATCGATTCCGTTTGTGAAATTTCATCTATGTATTTATGCTATGAGCAAACAGCCGAGATTCGAACAACGTATTTATCCTAAGAATCCGATGCAAGATAGTACGAATGTAATTTTTGTCTACAACTCTCATAGGATCCAGCAAACTATATCTACGTGCCATCTCTATTTACGTAGAGGATTTCGTTATAAATTTTTAAACCTTTACAAATATGTGTGGTATAATACATTGTAGATGTTAGATATATTTTTCTTTAATCTCATCCAACATTTTTTCAAATTAAAGATTTTGTGACTCGGAAGACTTTCCCCTCGAACTTCTCGTATACGATGTGAAAATATTGAAATCGTGGACAATTTTCTAGAAAACAAAAGATCGTATCATATCATATGGATTTCCTTCGTCAAAAGTCTAATTCATTGAACGCGATATACATTCGACTACGCGATATCGATTATTATATGGTTTATATTGTCATTACCACCTAATGACAAAATCCACAATCACTTAGTTGCCAATCCAATATTTTCGTTATATCGGATACAAGATGCAACCGCATAATATTTCTGCATATTTTGCATTAACGATACTGTCTACACGTAAGTACGTGCTACCTGGTTTATTTATGACAAACGTTCGTTTTTGGTTAACGACTATCATACAAATTTTTATTTCCCTTCCAATCTTTTTCGTCTTTTTCATATCGTTCGTAACTCACGATCACATGTATTCTCCTATCTTTTACCATAGTGTACAACATGGCACGATCTTTTTGTCCACCGGAATATTTACAACATTTTTACAGACACCAACAAATTGCAAGTATTTAGTGAACGAAAGTAACAAAATAATATTATCCATCAAATTATGTTTCAATTATTTTCGGATGGTAATATCGATAGCGATGTACGTTGCACCGATTCATATTTCCTTTCGTGTTTGATTTTTCCTGAGAGACAATATCCTTGTAAATAATCCTCGATCACTATGTTGCATGTACACGCTCGTTCATACGTACTAAGACTGCAACTGGCTTCATATAAAACGCGATAATTGACCCAGATGATCAAGGAAACGATTAATTGATGGGCATTTTGTATTTTTGTGAGATAAGGACACTGAACACACGGCAAGAACATAGCTTTAATATTTTAAATTTAGTTGGCATAAATTTCTGGATTTTATATAAACCACAGGTGAGTAGATATCCAGAAAAGATTTTATGTTTCAATTAGCAAATGAACTTGCCGCTGAGAATGAAAAATCACGATTAGAACAAAGAGCATCTGAGATCCAAAGTACGTTAAAGAACTCACCTTATTCGCGCAAATGGTGTCAGATAGGATACTGTAATAATAATAAGACCACCGTCATTTGCAATCTTTGTAAAAAATATGTACGCGGAAAATGCACGCAGAAGAATCTTCACGTTTGTAAGAGATATGACGAATGATAAACTTTTGTACCTAATAATTTAAGTTATATTTGTATTTTATTTATTCTATTATTATGCTTATTATTATATTATACTTCTCATATTTACCAATGGAAATTTATTTTAATATTCTTGTTACCAAAGATTTTGGTACTAAATATTGTTATTATAGTTGTTATTATATAGTTTTTATGAACTTAGAACAGGGAGTTCCTTTTGTAAGATAATAATAAATCAATAAATATACAAATATTCTTACGTATTTTTTTAAGTCATTTTGAATGCTTTTCGTAGAGATAGTTACGTCTCAAATGTCGATTATGCTAGTCTTAAAAAATCGAGGCTCTTTCCTTGTAACTGAAATAATGTCGGCTGGTCGAATCGAGGTAATCGCGTAGGTTAATTTTACAGCCATAAAGTAAGATATATTTCAGAAAAGAAAAAGAAAATGAAAACTCTGAAGTTTCGTTCGTGACTGTCTTCGTATGTCTACAAACAGGACTTATCTTTGTACGAACTACAAAGCATCGTAGCATAAGACAGCAGAGATAAATTAGATTTTGCAGCCGCGTTTTAAAGAGACGTTGTTACGGTTAAAAAGAATTTTACGTCCAGCCAACGTAACTTGATAAATTTAATGAATTCGGCTCATCTTTTTCACCATTTTCCTATATTTCCTTATAAAAGCCTCCCAGTCAGCGACTTCTTCATACGTGTTCGTTCGTGACATGACTTTCACGCAAGACATCGATATGCCACGAACGATGTAACCGCACTGTACTTCCGCATATTTCTCCTTTGTTGGAGCTCATTGACGCCACATGTTCGATATGGCCGACACATTCGCATACACGTTTGCCTTATTAGCGATAGGAAAGACTGAACGCGTAAATAACGCAATCGCTTCTGCCGTAGCATCTTCTATTATAATATCTACTATAATAACTTCCAAGCAAGACTACGTGTTTTTCAAACCGAATTTCTCCGATTATTACTAATATTTGTTATTACTTACAATTATATATATTTATATATGTATTATTTATTAATTGTAATTGTTACTATCAATTTCGTATTTTTGATCACTGCCTTTATATAACTTTCTATTCACAAGATCTAGAAAAGTTCCTTTCGTTTTATAAGGAAATAATAGCCGCGCAATGTTTTTTGTTTTATATCAGTTTATTGAATTATGCACGAACGTAATAACAGAAATAGAACGAAATGGATCACACCTAATTAAATAAAATAATATAAATCAGAAATTGTTGTTCATCTATTATCATCTTATTAAACGAAAGACACTTCTCGGACAACCTAATATAATTTTATAAGCGAATTACGTAAAACCTATGCCGTGAAATATCGTTTGCTAACGAAACCGAAGAATCAAGCTGTTAAGATTTATCTTCGTTTAAATGAGAGATATCTTCGCCTCTGAATAAAACTACGAATACAACGCGCTGTACTTTTATACGATATATTCTCTATTTAACATAAAAATTTCTCTTTTTCCTCTGTGTATGATATATCAAACAGAAAAAGCAACTACACGATTTAGAGAAATATCGGGAATAACAAGCGAACAGCAAGAAAAAAGGGATAATCGCGGTATTTGTTACGCTCTGAAAACTCAGTTACAGTCGCGATCGCGCTCCGACGAGAACGAATCGTTGTAGATTCGCAAAATGTAGGCAGCGTCGAGACACGTTATTTATTCACAGCGATAAGAACAGTTCGTTTAGCATAAATTAGCCAAACGTGGGCTACGCAACTTGTTAAACAAAACGGTGGTAGCGCGTGATGGACGGCTGTCGATTACGTCCAAGCGTCACATACGCGTATTATGCATTTCTCTGTTGTTCAAATAACTTTGTCAAAAATTCCGCGTCTTTTTATTCCTCTTAACTTAATCGTCGCTTGAAATGCCAATCGCTATATGCGAGCTTTTTTTTTTATTAAAATTAATTACTAAAATTGATTAAAATCGTTATCAGATTAATTCAATCGATTACGCAACGTTGAAGATTCGCTGGAGAACAAGAATTCTTGGCGTTTAGATATTAACGAACAATCTTTTTTATGCCAGCTTCGCTACAGAGAATATCCAGCTTAAACGAAAGATAAGAATCGTATTAATATTAACAACTTCCACCGTATTGGGAAAACTATCGAGCTGTTGGGAAGCTCATGACGAGATTTAAGCAGAAGTTAAAGTACATTTCTGTAGAATTACTACTTTATTCGGTAATAAGTACATATTTTCTTAAAATATTTATTGCGTCTTTTCTCGAAAAAGATATTAAGAAAGAAAAAATCAATTCCCTGAATTTCGAAATAAATGATGGGATTTCCTTGTAACAAGGTTAATCAAAGAATCACTGTTAGAAAAATATTCCAATCGACGCAGAAGAATTCTCTTTAAACGATTTAATAATAAATTACATCCAATTTCAGTTCGTTTTACACGCGTTATACCACCTACGTCATGGCATGAGCACATTCTCGAATCAGATGCATCATTTCTGCGCTAACGAAGCAATGTGCAATCTTCTTTTCTAATAAAACACTGCTTACGTAAAATCACCGATTATTTCTACCGCATACCTACTCGTTCAACGCAATTTTTATTTCCGTCCTTTCGTACATTACAAGCAAAATACGTTTCTCTTTCACCAACTTCAACATCATTAAAGCTAATAAGAATGATTAAACATTGTTTTTTTATACTCGATATGTCTGTACTCCAGTGAAACTCGTTTTTAAGCATAATTTCCATACTGTAGTTTAACCATGATGCTATATCTGCCGATAAGACCCGACGTTCGTAATCACGCGAAAAATCCGTAAAGCAGAGCGTTGTAGACCATTTCGTAAACCATCGTACGCTATTTCAGGGAAATTTGGGCTGACGGCAGAGATGACGAGTCCAGCGTGTTTATCAAACTCGCGAAGAGGCAGCGTGTTGTTGAATATACCGCGTGGCAGCAGCGGGTTGCACGCGTACACGTGTCAAAAGCGAGAAGCGATTCGTGTCTCGGTCACTGTTCTCCATCCATGTATTTATACGTATGTATGCACGTGGAGAGCGATCGGGTCACTCGAAAGAGAAAGAGAGAGAGAGAGAGAGAGAGAGCAACTGTGGCTCTTTGCTTCTGTCGTCAAAGCCATGCGACCGTCCGCTTCTCAAATCCGCGACTACGTATTTCGTCAAATATGCAATCGGTAATCAGAAAGTTTTGCAGCAACTTTTGCCTATGCACTACGAAGCAAAAACGTTTTGTTGGTCTCGTAACGCGTCACATCGAGTCATTTTTCTAAAAGCAAACGATTTTTCTAAAACATATTTTCGAGAACAAAATTACTTTGCACATCACCGTGTACAGTTTTCAATGCTTTCTCTTGTTTGCAGTAAAATAATTGCAATAAAAATTACAATAACCATGGAACTTGGAAATGTCGTAGACGCTGGATCGTCTCTCAGGTCATAGAGCAAGTATCGCGAGAAAGATACTTATTTATACAGCGAGCGAACTGCAACTAACACGATTCGACAGAATATAGCTATTCGATGGTAGAATCGAATTTTCTTTAAACGAGATCCTTAGGGTTCTTGTAGTTAAAACTGTTAGAGGTTTACGGGTGTAAACCCTATACCCTTTTGGAACGCTGTTTCCAAGTTTCGCCAGTATCGTAGCTAACTTCGTTAGGGATCCAAGAGATCTTATACATTATACAGTATCGGCGAATTCTCAGAGTCCTGATGAAACTAACAATAAGTACGATGCTGGCGAAACATCGAAACATTCTTCTCAAAGAACACGCTTTAGACTCGAAGGACTCTGTCGCCATCTGAAATCCTTGGCTAAAAAACCTTCGACTTCTTTAACCGTTTGCGAAACAGACAGTTCGAAGGGAAGCTAAGCGTTTGACGAACACTTACCGATAAGATCAAAAGTTTGTTACTTTTTATCTCTCGTACATCGTTAACTCTAATCTTTGTTACGATACTAGACATTTGATTTTGATTTGGTTTGGAGCAAACGATAGGATCAACGTACAGCTATAGAGAGATTTTTCATTGAAATTTTCATAGAGTAGGCGACATACTAAACTGAGCCTAGAAAAGCATAATTCTAATATCGGTGATACAATAATATTTTTAATTCGCTAGACGTTTAGAAAGGGGATGTATGCCTTTTCGTACGAAACGCGATTCAACGGAAAGAAAGTTACCTACTTTGCCGTAAGCTCTTGAAATTCCCAGAAGAACAAACTCCTTTAAAACGTGCCCCCCTTTTATGCATAAAAAGGTATTTTCTTATCGTTCTCCGTGATCGCGAAACCCAGCGAAATTGTTACGCAAAACGATCGTATCGTCGCACGGCAACCCTAAAATAGTTCAACCGTTCCCTTCTCGGACAACTGCTGATTTCCATATTCATTTTCGATGCTAACCTTCGTTTCTCGTCGTTCGTTTGCCTCTACCACGATTTTCCATGAATCGTTCCCGGTAAACTTATAGATGTTTTGTCAAAATTCTTGTTACGCTTTGCAAAACCCTTGAAATTCTCGAATAAGCTCGAAAGAATATACATACGTAGAAGGCACATTACGTAGGCAGATCCGTAAAATAAATTCCATTGCTAGATAACAATACGACAAGGATTTTCCGCAACCACCTATCGCATTTCATTCGAGCAGACGTTTTTACGCGATATTTCACTGCGAATAAATAAGAAGATATATTTGATTCTAACTCACCGACGAACACCGCAGTGCTGTTGTGCCGTGGATCGTAAGGGCACAGTCCCAGCCCATCCATATCGCTTTCCTGCGCGTACGCTCCATCCTGAAACACGAATCGCAAGTATCAACGTTAGAAATCGCGTGAGAAGCTCGCACCTTTTCGTTCGGTGGTCAACAATCGTATTTCGCGGCAGTTAACAGCGTTGCATGTGCGCCAACTTCTACGACGACTTAACGTCTTGATTGCTTCATTAACTTCCACTAGCCGCTTCATAAACCTTTTTTTCCTTTGTACAGAAACGTTCGCGATGAACGTTACGGATCAGCGTTCTTATTACATTTTACAGATTTTCATAGTCGTTCCATGCTTACGCCGTGATCGGAAGCAAACCGGAAGGAATAAAAAGATGAAGATAGAGGCTGAGTCACGCAATTCCAAGGAATCGTATTTCCTGTTTAGAAAACGACCTTATTTTTCGGCGAGGTGCAGCAACGCGCGTACAATGTTTAGCCACGGTTCCTGTCTTCCTTCCCTTTCATTTCTTTTTTTTTTCTGTTTTCTTTTAACGAAGTCGCTCTGTTTTGCATATCAAGAAATTAGGATGCTGGCCCGGAGAAATGAATATTTCATGCAGCATTTCCAACTTCCTAATGAAGCGTAAAGAGCTTGTTTCGTACAGTTTTATTGTTTGTTCGTTAGTTCGTTGGTATGGAATATACAAAAAACAGTGGCTTGTTTTCAAGCTTTTGAAAGCTTTTAAAAATACGACTGTGTGTTCGACTTTGAACATTTCCTAATTACCTTCGGTTCTTTCGTACACCTTATTTATTATATTATTAAGAAAAGTTTAATCTATTAACATCGACGTGGTTTTTAGGGAACGCGGCAAGAATCGAAAGGCAATACACTTTTGTAGAATTGTTCGCAACGTATACCGCGTAACAACGTTTTAAGAACCGAATTCGATTAAGCTGGAGAAACCAACTTACCAACTGCCTCGAATTCTATACTATGAGCACAATCGTATTAGTTAACGCCAATTCGATCAATTCGATTCAATGTACCACCTAACTATTAATCGAAGTCGAGCGCACAGTATATGAAGTATTTCATGTAGTTAACTCTGGTCCAAGCTACATACCTTGGTTAATACCCCAGGGAAATTTCTTTGACAGAAATTTTCTCCAGTAAAGTGACCTTTTCCAATCTGATTTCTAATAAAAAAAAATCAACCCAAAGAACGACGATATTCGTATGAAACTCGACTCGACTATCGTCCTATTTCGTTTTAACGCATAACTCTGTTATTATTCGTACAGTAGAAATATTAATAAAACTTTGCAGAAAGATATCCATCGAGAGAAACGAATCTACACAGAACACCGCAAAACGGGAAAGAGAGAAGACAGCGCAAAGATTAAATTTGTTTACCTTTCGCATCCGAATCTTTTTAATTTGAAGGAACAATATCGCGCAATTACAACTTCACGACGCGAATTCCCCCACTGGCTTCAAATTTCACCTTGCAATTTACTCTGTAACTACGTTTCTTTCACCATCACGCTGCCTCGCAAAAGGATTATCTCGTTATGCGCGTTTCTTCTCTAACGCTAGACCGTTCGTGAACTTTTTGCCATTATAAGATCGTTTCTTCTTCTCGCGAACGTCGGCGAAAGAGAGAATCTTACACTTTTCAAAATTTTCTTTAGATATTTGTCTTCTAACGTTTGTGTACATTTTGTTATAATGAAACGAAGGTAATTTTCTATAGCTCTTCTCTCATTGAATTATTGGTTGCCACGAGGCAACGCAACGCGACGCAACGCGACGGTGTGCTATTAAACGTCAGAAGTTACAATATAATACGACTGCGATTAGAACGAGCAAATAAACGCGAAATATCGTAATGAACATTGGATATTATACGTACAAACGATATTAGAGATACGCGTTATTTCGACGATAATACACGGAATTATTGTTTGGAATAATTTGCATCTTATTATCCTTGCGAAAGCAACGCACAGTTAACACGCGATGACAGTTCACGTTCGAAGAATTCAAACGTTTTCACGTGCCATTTTGGCCGTTGATATATTTCTAATTTACCTCGGAACGAATGTTATTACATTTGTTTCTGTGAACGCAGAGTGTTGAAAAAAACGCGTGAAGTTTTAACTTATCTTCACGGTGATTCGTGAAAAAACAAATTTTTTAAAGCCGTATCGATAACTCTTTGTTCGTGTCCGAGTATCGTGAAAACGTTTAAAATTGATAGGAATGATTTCATTTCGTACAAATACACGATTTGTACCGACGTTTCACAGATTGCTCTTGTTGAAAACGTTCAAAAATTCTATTCCGAAACATGTAACACTCGATAATTTGATTATGTGAAAATATGTTTCAACCCGTGACAGCCAATAAAATTTCAACGCGAATAAGAGACGTTTATATCATTTAAAGAAATTATGTTCGTACGAGTAGCCACAGTTGCCCGAAATTGTTAAAAACCTGATAATTAATAATCTGTTAGAATTGGAAATGGTACAGTATTAGGAATTTCTGCAGTCATAGAATCTAATTCATTAGAATATAAATATAATAAGATTTATACGTATCATAAAGAATTAATACATAGAAGAATTTATGACCAGAAGCTCATAGGTTTCCAATGAAGTGAAAAACAAGAATTTGGTGCAGATTTGTACGGTTTCGAGATAGTGTGCGACGTTCCCTGGTCCTTAACACTTTGACTGTCACGTTGGTCATTGCGCTTGAACTTCTTACAATTGTAAAAATTGAATGGGAATTGACAGTTAGGGCATTTTGAATATAACCGACAAATAGAAGATACTTTGAAATAAAAAATGGCCCATTGAACGATTAAACATTTTTATTAGAATATCAATAAAAAAAAAAAAAAAAAATGAGAACAAATCTTGTATCTAGCGGTGCACTGTGTCAAGACATTTTAAACATAGGTGTGGCTCATCGATACAATCTGGACGATAGGTGGTCACCTTTTTAGTCCGATTCTTAGCAATTTTTGATCCTAACTGTCTAACATTTTTTTTACAACACTCTCTGCGAAATTTTCGTACCAGGATTGCGTGCCCTTCTTTCTTCTTCTTTCTTCAATCTTCAATCTTTGTCGAATATTTAACGACTCCGGTGAATGGCACTGTGTAAGGTGCATTGCGAGTGCCATTCTAAAATCTGATATCTTGATTTTTGTTTTTGTTGCTTATTTATAGAGCATCATCGCGTTTGAAATTGATGTATTTAACAATAACTCTGAAGCTAATTTTATTTATCACTTGAGGGTTCTTCTACGTGTTGTAGAATATGCTATCATTTGATCTGATAAATCTACAGCACATTTTCCTCTGTTGTAATCTACCACTACCATTGGTTTATCACAAACATAATTTTCTTTCCGAACCTCTACCATTTCAGCCTAATATCTTCTACACGTTTTAACGGTATATTCTGCACGTTTTGCTTACGACGAAATAACGAATGCGAATGGTTTGTTGAAATAAACGAAGCCTCGTTATAATAGGTCGCTATCAACTGATATCAAAGCGCCACCGGTGGTCACCGGTGATCACCAATAAGATAAACGGTCCATTGGGAAGAATATTGTCTTATATCTTCAATTTATTATTATTCTGCCATTATATGCTTCTAATAATTCCATTGGGAAGAAAAACGTTCCATTGGGAAGAATGTCGTCTTATATCTTCAATTTATTATTTTGCCATTATATGCTTCGAATAATAAAAATACTGCCGTGGCGTCTCGAGCGGAACATGTGATTTCGGCGTGGCAATCAAAGTGTTAAAACGAATAAAGTACAGTGCCGAATCTTCATCGTCAATTTGAGTTATATCCTGTATAGATGTTATTGTTTCGATGGAGAATGTAATTTCAACATAATTTACAGTGTAGAGTAAGAAGAGCGTTTATGATTACTCTACGATGTGTTATATTTTTATAGGACTTGAAGGCTCAGGAAAATACAGCACTTGAGAGTACTAGAACAATAGTATCTTGAACATCTATGCTTTAGGAGGTGAAACCGTGCGTCAAATAATGAAAATATCGCGAGTCGTCGCAAAATTTGACAAAGCATTGTGCGATAAAACCCCTAAGCGATAATAAAATCTCGAAATTATTTTGTTAATTTATGCACCATAGCGAAAGTTGAAAAATTGCTGGATCGTTTAATCAAGTGAAATGCATTTACTTTGACACGAATGATAGAATGTCGAAGTAACTGTCTTTGTTATTCGAGTATCGTTTCTTCGGTTCGTATTCGTAAATAATTGCTTTAATGGAATGCAAGAATAGTAATTGAGAATAGGTAAATGAATATGTAGGAGCTTATCGAATTCAAAACTGTTATTATCGAAATCATACATTGTCAGCATAGAAAACAGGATTATTCTATTATTCATTGTCCGCCTTTCTCTCGGGGAATCATTTTCTCACCTACTTATTTTGTTACCTGACAAGAAGGAATATTTTTCGCTTTAAATATTGAATCGTGCAGTAAATATTTATTCCTTCGAACGATAATCATGAATATTAAATGTTTATTTTCAATTTTTACACGATACATATGTGTATTAGGTTGAAAACTAAGCGATTGCGGATTTTGTCAATACCATTTAATGATAAAATCACTGAATTTCCATCCCAATATATTTCGTTTAATTGATCTATAAATATTAGGTCGTCCGAAAAGTTTCTTTCATTTTATAAGGAAATAACGCGGATGCACAGCACTTTTCGTTTTATATTATTTTACCAAATTACGTATGATCCATTTTGTTCTTTCAAAATAAAGATCACAACGTTCGACAGATTAAGTTTCATGTTTGTATAATGATGCATCGTTGTAAAAGACGCGTCTGTAAAAGAAAGACACTTTTCGGACAACCTAATAGTTACACATAGCCAACCGTGTTTGTGCTTACTTGGTCCATTATTTAATTTGTCTATTTGTTATAACGTGGTTTAATATAAATTATCGTTGTATCTATTTTACTATTTATTACTTATATCGAGAGCTAAGAACGAATAGCGCTATTTCGTCGATATCATCGAATGATGGGGAACGAATCGTAAAAATCTCATAGAAAACGATTGTAAAGAGATCGAGTCAAATTGTGTACACGAAACAGCTCCAGACCACTCTCATCGCCCCGTTTCCCAATTCTCCACTTGTACCAGTAAGATACACATGGCCACGTATACGTACACATAGCTACCAGCTACTACTAATACATGGTCAGAAAAACAAAAAGAAAAAAAAAAAGAAGGAGAAAATGGGAAAAATCGCCAACATCCAGTGGCACTGCTTAGCTGCGCACAATCGATACATTGTGTGCACGTGAAGAAGCGTTGTCGAGATTGGCCCGTTTCGCCAAGCGCTTTATTCCCATCTCGCTTCGACCTTTTTCGTATTTGTATTTCCGGTGACGTATATCGAGTACCGGTGAACCGGCGAGTTGAGAGAAAATCCGCACGTTCGGCCAATAATTCGTCCCTTTTGTTGGGAAGGTTGGGATAATTTCGGCGAAAGTCGAACGCTATCGAACTGCTTCGATTGTTTCTTTTACAGTCACGAATCATTCGCGTTAAACGTACATAAGCCACGATTAAATGCATATTTTAGCGAGTATTAGGGTTAGTGAGAACATTTTACGAGCATTGCTTTAAAGTCTAAGAAAGTTATCGATTTAACGAACTTCTAATTGATCTTCTATTTGTCAGCTATAATTTAGAGTTTAACGGAATATTCGCACGGACAGACGAAAAGATACATGCGAATTTGTAATTACGGAAAAACGTCCAATAGACGTTCGTTTGCTTGCTTGCTCTGGGCAAAAACGTTCATCCATCTCGCACACGATAATATACCAATTAATAACATTTATTTATTGATCGTAGATTGTACGTTACTGTGCTACAAACACCTAGTTGTCTCGTAATTTGTAAAATTTACTTATCGAACTTCACTTTGTTCGTTATCAAACTTGTTAGCCTTACAGCGAAGAATTTGTCGATACTAATATTTTGCAAGTTGTAAAATTTTACTAATAACACTTGATCAATTACTCTTATGCTTGAAAGAACCTTTACAAAGGCCGAGTCCGCTAGATTAACGAGAGGAAAAGAAAGTTAATAAGTAGATAATGAGTTATTCAGGAGAACAAACGAGGGAACAAAAGCGACTCACTTTACATATAACGTATAATGAAAATTGCATATAGGTATCGATATCGGTAATTAAAGAGTGTAACACCATATCACAATTAAACGGTGTAATGGATGGCGAATAAAAGTAAATGGAACGAAATCAACACGCGTTACTTTCACTAGAAGCACAATCTGGCGTACGGTTAAGCTCGATAGAAAGGAAATTTCGCCATCGGACCATGTAAAATATCTACATGGGCATTCATCTCGACAGGCGGCTCATCTGGAAGAAACATATCAGAACTAAATGGAAACAACGTAGTCTTAGGATGAGAAAAACTGTACTGATTGCTAGGGAAAAGAATCTCAGTCAACAATCTATGTGCAATAAGATTGTAATATGTGTAAAGTTATAATTAAACCAACGTGGACCCGTATGAGATAGAAGTTTCGGGTTCTGCTGGTAATTCGAACATAGGAACATTACAAGCGTTTCGGTCTAAAGCACTAAGAATTATCGCACACTCGCCATAGTATGTCACAAATGAGATATTCTAACACGAATATTCCTCGGAACACGAGCAGTGAAAGAGGCAATGGCGAGATTTAGCAGAAGACACTCAGACATATTAGATTCGCACGAATCTCTAATAAGTCTGAGTATTTTGCGCTAATCTGCTCGACAATAGCTCGATAAATACGCAGCGTTAAAAGATAACACGCGGCTGATCATCCCGCTGCTTTTCAAATCAGCCAAACATACCCTTGCATCGTACACTAAATGATTACGGATTTTGTCATTAGATGGTAATGACTTAGTTGCCAACGCAATATTTATAGCCAGAAAACATAGAGGAACACATTGTGTATTGCTGCTGCCAAAACACCGTACCAATATCACGTTTGCCTGTAACCTTCTGCAAATAACAAATTAATCGCAAACTTGGCGATATATAAAAGAAAAAAGAATAGTAATTGAAAGACGTAGCGCGAAAGGTAACACGCGCAAGAAAATAAGGAAACAAGTACGTACACCAACGAGGAAAAAAACAAAGTCAGAGAGAAGTATACTAGAGGAATGCATGAGAAAATTGGAGTAGCATCGTTACTCCTTTCATAGCGACACCCTTAAATCTAAAAACACTCGCGGTATATGGAGCAAGACAATCGTTATTCTATTCTAACCCGTACACGTGTATACGTATGTATGTATATACGGAATATATCTGGCGATTAATCGATTGTTCGAAAGATCGCATCGTAGAAAAGGGGACTTTGTTCAATCGCAATGTCGAATCACAATATGATATTAGCCCTTTGCACTCCTAAGTCGAGGATGACACGATATCAGTTTTTATCTCAACAGCTCCTTTGTCGAGTTTTACTCGACATCCTTTCAGTCTCACCTTCTTTTGTGAAAAGAAGATCAGGATTGTATCCTGGAAATTGTTTCAAGATATATCATACACTTAAAAATCACAAAATACAACAATAGCGTGAATAAAACTGATATTTAAGCGAATTTCTTTCTTCTTTTATTTATTTAAATCTTCTTATTTTTCAGTTCAAGTAAATTTCAAATAAAATTTTTAAAAACGCTGGGAGCTTCTGGTAACGAAATTGAAATAAAATTCGGAGTGCAACTCGGTTAACGATATGAATTTGATGTTACAAATCATCGTTGTCGGTTATCACAAATATCGAACGACGGAGCTGTTCCTCGATCAAAATAGACGTTTCGCTTGTGTATAGAGAAAGCAAAGTTTCATGTTGAAATTTCAGCGACAAAAATTCATCGAATGAATGAAGATTTCACGTGGTTCGATATTATGCAATATGCTTTAATCATCAGCAACGTACGTACTTAAGAAGTGATTAATACAAAGTGTATTAACGAGGATGGTCGACCAGGTCGGTTTCACGCGAAGACACGTGTATCGGATACGCGTCTACCGCAATAGCAGTCCAACAATAAGAGCAAATCGAGTGTCGTGTTGTCTGCACTAAACTCCTTGGAGGACTGAATATTTACTAAGCTCGTACGTTGTCCTCTCCTTAATTAAGGTCACGTAATTACTCTTGTATTTATCGAAAAGAGAAGCCATTCGTCTCTCCTTCGACTTTCAAATATGTACGTATTTACAAATCGAATTCTGCGCATTTGTTATTATTGAGATATGTATAATTTTGTGTGGTAGACTAGATTGGCCGCGTAGTAGTGGCACACGTATGTGAATATGAGTGTGTGGAAGTACGTGTGTCTCGAAAAACAGATGAATGTAACTGTTCCGTTGGTTGGTATGGAAGATGCTGAGACGCGTGCAAACGTATATCGACGAGAATCTTGGAAATCGTTTATTAAATAAATCTAAAACTATTTTAATATGAATTCCAAGTGTAATCTTATTGTCCCTTTACTTTTATTTCGGCAATTAAGATACACAATTATCAACAGTTATGTTAGACGAAGGAGGAAAAGAAGAGAAAGAATTTCTCTAAGAGTTTAATTTTCCTATACGTAACTATTATGATAATGAAAGTCGACTATCGTGTAACATACAGTGGCGCGCGAAAGTATTCGAACGCTTACATATACAAAGTTGAATAGCCGAAATAATGTACATTAAAGTAGCTTGCTTAGACAAGTAGAGGTCAATAAGAAGATGGAAATGTTAAAATTGTCAGTAAAATTTGAAAAGGATTCAACAACGTAGATAAGAGTTATGATACATTTATTAGAAACACGCATTGTAAGCGACTCAGAAAAGTATTTGAACGCTACATATGTACATATTATAAAGAAAAAGAAATTACCGCACCAACTTTTAAGTACGAAATTTAAATAAGTAATCTGACGGATGTTTTGGTAATTATTTAGAGATATCCAATTTCCACGATTTTTTTAATATGTCGTAGAAATAAGCATTTTGAATAATTTTGTCTTATACATATAACGCACATCTTTACTTCGATGTGCGTTATACGTCACTTAGGTTTGGGTCTGAATTCATCTATGGGCGTCACGGAAGCGTGAGCTTCTCGAAGCAAATTATCTTGCAAATCCACATACAGAGAAACAAACGGAAAAGCGTTACAAACATTAGAAACAAGGGACGTCGGACGACAAGGATAAAAAGATGATGGCGAAGAAGAAGCCGCTGAAAACGCGGAAACACGGGACTTTGGCTTGGAAAGCATAGAACAGGATGCAGGGGAAAAGGTATAAACGAGATATAAGCGAACACGAGGAGAAAAGTTGATCCTGGGTTGGTACGTGAGACCTGCGACAACGTTGCTGGATGCACGAAAAGGGAACTGTCGCATCGCAACGCGCCACGGTCTGCCGTTCCAATTTCTTTATATGCATGACGCTTAGAACGCGGCTACGTTCGCATTCGCGGTGTTACTGCGGGCTTGTCCACCCTGATATCTCTCTGGTATGTACGTGAAATTTTTCGAATCATCTTTGCGACAAGCTTTCGAGAAATGCAGTCTGCTATAGCAAACGCGCCTGCTCCCGTTGAGAAATGCGAAACAGTTTTAAAAGAAGGAAAAGTAGACGAACATTCGTTGGAAATTGGTCGAATTAGTTTCTTTCGATCGTTTACGCGAATTGCAGATGGATCTGATATAAGTAAAGGAATTTTAACGAACAGCGTATGAGAGTTCTCACTCTATAACAATTAGATTATTTTCGACGAGAAGGCCAGTTAAATTAGACGAGCGGAGCTCGTAGTCGAATGGAAAGCGACTATGGAAAAAGTACGTACATACGTTTGAAATATAAAAAGTTGAACGGGGAAAAATCACGAGTGAAGATGTATTTACCTAGCAAATTACAATAATTTGATATATCGACCGCGTTATTCAGTATTTTTAAATTGTAGAATAATATTGTTGAAGAAATTCTATTCGCGATGAGATATTATTTTGCGTAATATGATCTGAAAATTATTTTATCTCACGAGTAACCATAGACTTTTTGTTACAACAAACAAGAGTGTAGGAATAAATTTTTATTCGATTGGATCGATCGGTTGTATCGATCTTAAAACTTGGATATCGAGGCGTGTAAGAAAAATGATCTTTTCGCGTTGTATACGTATACTTCAGTGAAACGCGGAGGAAAAATAATTCCCGAGTATCACGCGATATTATTAATTATCTCGCAATTCGCCGACTGACATTAACGTTGAAAATTCGCGTATTCGGATCAGGCTTTATCCACGAAGCCTACCCCACGAAGCCTAGAAAATTGCCGTGTTCTCATCCAACTAACTCCAATTAGGAAAGCTGATAGAAGCATGCAATGCGAAACGCCGTGCATCACTTCAATTCGATGCACGAAAAGGGGGAAACAGGAAATAATAACAGGTGCGTAATAGAAAATGGGATTTGCCAGGGCTCGTAGATGTTAAGGCGATATGAAGTTGAAATACATTTATAATAGAGCACAGGATTATAGCGATAGATACGATCAACAATGTTTGTTATCAGGCTGTTTCATGAATTTTTACGATTTTAAAGTATATGAAATAAAAAACGTACTTGTTCGTTTGATGATAAATTCCTTGCAGTTCCTTTCACGTTTCTCATCTCTGTCATACGTAATCCTTCGGTGAGACATTCTTTGTTTCGCTTTTCTTTCTCATTCTTGCGAGAGAAGTTCCTTTCGAAACTTTTCCGACTAATACTATAAATTAGAGTTCCAACTTTAAATACTTTTTCCCCCGCGAATGGTCAGGGATGTTATCTTCAACTACATTAAACGAAAGTAATAATCCCCACGAAATGTCCCTTTTCAAACAAATTGAATAATCGTTTCAATCTCCAACATTCTGTTAAAAACTTTTCAAAAATTTAGAGCAAATTACTATTAAATTAAAATTTCGATACACCCAGGATATTGGAACAGTCATTTTCGCTGGTTATCGAATAAGACGGTGATAACATGACAATACCGTGAAAACAATATCGACGACTGTTATCTTCTTTGGGTGTTGTGGGCGATTAATTTATTCGTCTATTTTATTTTTAATTGTTAAAGCTATTTAAGTTTGGTTTGCATGGAGCGTGCTGATATCCTTTCGAAAAGATACTGATCGGAAAACGAAAATAGATTAATCAGAGAACAGAAGAAGAATGCAGGTGAATAAATTTGCGCTGTCCAACTTTCCGATATTCCAATTCTCTTGGAACTACACGTTTCTTTCTTTCTTTACAAAAATATCCCTACGATATTTTACAGTTTTTATAAATCGAGACACGCGATGTACGATGTTATACGACCTCGTTATGCGACCTAAGAGACGTTATCGTTACGTTATAGATGCGTTTGTCTCATCAATCGATTTAGCGCTAAACTAATTGTTCCCAACTTTTACAATTTCAAAGACACAGGGTTGCATTAAGGTATGGAACTTTGAAAATGAAGAACAGGAAGACTCGCAGGCGTTCAAAAGTTGAAGAACACAACGGTACTTGAAGTGCTCTTTAGATTTAACTTATGAAGCGACGTTACGTCAACAGCTTTTAACTTCCGCAAACTAAGAGATCTAGCGCTACGCCGAGAACTTCTAATTTTCACAACTAAGAAACGCTGTACCTACACCGAGAGAGCTTCTAATTTTCGCATTTCAAAGGTTGTAATAGAGTGCGTCGAGTACTCTTGGCTTTAACTTGGCTACGTGAAATCGTGTAGAACTACCTCCATGACCCTTAACTTCCACAGTCTAAAACACATATCATTATATTAAAGAAGCACGGTTAATAGACCAAGTAGAAGATTTACAACTTATAAAAAATACAGTATAAGAAGTACGATATCGATCGAAGATTCTAAATATTATTGATCGTTTGCTATCGCCGAGTATGTACTTTCACCAACGAAAATCGTGAATCAGTAGATACAGGAATAACGAATCAAACGTACAACGTTCCTTCCGCTAATAATTCGCCTATTTTATTAGGTCGTTCGAAAAATTTCTTTCGTTTTATTAGGAAACAATGGATGCATATTTTCCGTTTTACATTATTTTATCGAATTACGTAAAGATCACAACGTTCGACAGATTAGCTTTCATGTTTGTATAAAGACGCGTCGTTGTAAAAGACGTGTCTCTAAAAGAAAAACACTTTTCGGACAACCTAATACTTACCGATAAAATTTCTATACCACTTTCGTATCTTTCTCGAAACGCGTGGACGATCGACCACGATAAACTAAATAAAATCGACAATATTGGGTTGGCAACTAAGTGATTGCGGATTTTGTGAATACCATCTAATGAGAAAATCCGCAATCACTTAGTTGCAACGTCTAACGCAGAAAGATGTTACAATTCGGTCCGCCGTACTTGATACTTTACCATCTGCTCAAACAGCCTACGACCAACTGTCAAACTTGTCATCAGCTCGCTGCAACCCAAACCATTTCGTTATCATTCGAAAGTTTCGGCAACGACGTGTTTGACTCGCACGCCAGGGTATAACGTTCGCGATTTCCTGCTGGCGCATCCTCCGTTCGGAACGCAACGTCGTAGCTCGCAAAGGAACGAAGAAAAGAAAAGAGGACAGGAGAAAAGATCGAGATAGCGCGGCGTGTAACTCGGTGTAACCGACGCAACGGAACGAAAGGGCAATGAAAGCATTTTAGGAGGAATTCGTATGCCGGTCTCGCGCAAGGTTCGCTTCGCCTGTCCCTGATTGAGTTAGCCGAGCTCGCGATGGGTCGCTGTATACGCGAATCGCTCGTAAAATCGGACGGTTGCTGCGAACGGCCTCGAACGAGACGAAGGCCGATGAATACGTGATATCACGAGCTTTTTCCACCTTTGTCGCGCCGTGCCACGGATTTCTCTTGGCGCCTGTTTGCCCCGTTGTAGCCTCCCCTTTCTCCACTTCCTACCACTCTTCCAGCTTTCTTTCTTGCTTGCTTTTAGTCGCTCGTCTAAAATGGGAAAACGCCGGGAATACTGGCAACGCCACGACCACCGGCTTTCAGGAATTCATTAGCCGCTATTAAGCGTCTCTTTCATGCGATTGTTAATTTGCAACGTGCCTGTGTTACGCTACAAGAACACGGCCTCTGGCGTGTTCCCATGCCGGAAATTCAACGTCGTTTCTTCGAGCTATTCGCAAAATTTACTTGGCTCCACCGATAATCCATGTTCTACATAGACCAGGTTTTCGTATGGAAAATCTTGTTCTTCAGACACTGACTTCGGTTGCATGACTTTGTTCCTGGGATGTACCAGTAGATTGCGTTTCAACGACTTTCGTTTTATAATATCCTACCTTGCTTCTGCTATCTGTATGGTCAAAAATAATTTTCATACAGAATTTTTCTTTTTTTTATATAGCAAGTCTTTGCATATGTTTCGTCCGGTGACTCTTCGCGTAGCACGGAATCCGTGCCTCGGTCGAGGCAGCCACTTGCTACGTCAATATAATTAATTGGACCCTAACAATCATAAGGAACTGTTGTAAAACTAAGCATTTCAATTGGATCGTTGAGTGGTATAAAGCACGTCCGAGTCAAGATGTTCCTTATGATTATTGCTCTATAAGATAAAACATGGGTTTTCCCATGTTTCCCGGGATTTCCACCCGCAAGCGACAAACATCCAGCAAGAGTTTTCCTCTGTGACAACATCGTCACCGAACTTTACTGCTTCTACGACCACAGAACAGTCAAGATCTCTGCACTGGGTTCGCTACTCAGTCAACATCTATTCATTAACTATATCCACTTTCTCATCACTCATCTAATTAACACGTTGTGCATATATATATATATATATGCACAACGAACGTAATCATCTTGTCCACAAGTTGTTGAATAAAGAGTAACTTATAATCTGTTACGTTATAATCCATTCAACTATCTCTATTGTTTTAAACGAAATAGGAGATCGATCAGTTTCGTGGCGTCGATTGTATGTGGCAACGGGAATTTGTGACTCCCGTTGACGCGCTTCCTTGAGATCGCGTCTCTCCGCGAACGGAAGGTAGATAAAACAGCGTATGAGGTAGGTTTGGAAATTATTACGACAGCTTGTTTCAAACTATCGCGAGTTTTAATTTGCATTAGATACCTGGATCGATATTACACAGATAGAGAAAAATGTTAAAGGTTGAAAATACGAAAGATTTCAGGCGTTCGAAGGAAATGAAAAAAGTGGAAAGAAGCAAATGCTTCAAAAGAAGATGATCGCATGGATAGATCGTGAGGGAATCTCGCGAGATAATATATACAGATTTATTCAGATTTCATAAGAGTGGATGCAACGAATTAGAGTTGAAGGAACGAAGTAAAATATATTAACGTCCGTGGACTTTCTCAAATCCCTTTTGAACAGTTTTTCGAAATATTCAGTAGGTATATAATTTCACAAGGTAAATCGAGCAATATGCACGTAATTTTGTTAAATTTCTCTAATATTTCGTTTCATCTCAATTGTCAAAAGTAACAATTAAATGGTTTAAAAGTACGTGTTACACAGAATTTGTTACAAAAGGCTGAAATAGAGAAACAACTTTTCATAATACTCAGGAAAACAAAGTGTATCAGTGATGGCGATTGTGCACAGATAAAACAGTTATTTTCTCGATGCTTGAAACAATGAAATTTTTCTCACAGTCTACTAAATTTCCGTAAAAGAATTACGTACGATTAACGTCCCGTCACGAGCCAGCGACCACGTTCTTCGTCGAGTACGGTTTTCCACTAATTTGCCGTCACAATATTATCGTTTGATTCATTTCACCACAGCGACGTCATTCGTTAATCCATGACGCGGCGCAAAAACTGTCAGGAATGCTACTCTTTGGAATAATCGAATTATATCACGGCCGGTTTACGTTCAGAAAACTGGCATCGAAACAAAGAGAGTGTCGGCTTGGTGACATTAGTGATTGATACGCACTGGTAATTATTTGTCCTTTCGTTCCAAACCATGAAACCATTTTCAGAAACAATGTCTATGCCCTTTATACACATATTTTAACGTATTTCTCTCTTCTATCGTATGTCACAGTTCCGATCTGGCTTGTCGTATCGCTTTTCATATACGAATCCTGTTAATATTAATAATTTACCACGGATAAGTACGAAAAGAAATGTAACGTTACAACGGGTGAAACGATAGGAAAATTGTTACTTAACTAATACCTGTTTCATTGCGAAGGAAGACAAATTTTTAATTTACTGGCTTATGAAAATAATTTTGTTAATGTACGTAGAACGAAGAAGTTGACTGTTTCTGAACATACTATTGGGTTGGTAACTAAGCGATTGCGGATTTTGTCATTAAATGGTAATGTGAAAATCCGCAATCACTTAGTTGTTAAACCCAATACATCGCATAATATTAGAGATATATGTACACGAAAGATGTAAATATAACGCTTTTCCTTCTGACCTTGTTTTAAAGAATTCACCAGCCTATAAAAGAGAACTGAAAATGTCAACGTGTATTTTCAGACGTTTTTTTTAGAAAGCTTAGCTAATCCTTTCTTCGATACAAAAGCGTTCCTTCATTTCCTAACAGAATAAAACAGCACTTTCCAGCTATAGAGAAGGAAAATTTCTTTATATCGAATAACAATAGGTTTCAACGTTTAATACAATTTCTGCGTCAAAATTCGTAATAGAAATGAAACAGAATTCAATAATTAACTATCGTTTCACCGCTTAATCTTAAGCTCCATCATCCATCCCAAATTATCTGACAACAGATTCCATTTCCGAAGCCAGACTTCGTTATATTATTATCCGTTCAGGCTAATCGATCGAACGTAGAAAATTTCATTTGTTAGACTCTGCTGGCATCCGAGTGAAACGCGATTCGAGAACTTAATGAATCAACGGACACTTGGCTCATCGATTCGATCGTAATTCCCCGGGAGGGAGAAAATTCATTCACGCTGGTCATAATGGATCAGGTTAAAAAATTTCAATTATAATTTCAACGCGTTGTCGATCGGTCGAGCCACCGGTTCAATGGTGGAACAAGCATTGTTCGTTGCGACGCCGCCCTTCTTCTCTTCACCCTCATCGTCGTTATTTTATGGACTCTCTTCTCAGCTTTGTCCAATTAAAAATGAATACATTCGATATAAAAAAAGTCTTTCGCAATTGTCAGCTGTTCGTTATCGACCGACGAATCATCGTAAACTGTAAAACGTGGTAAGAAAACGCGTAACAATTTGATTTTCTATTTACCGTAGCTTAACGAAATATCGCGATAACCTAATTTATTTGAAATTCCATGTGAATTTGATCGTTAAGGCCAATCGGCGTGGAAAAAACCTACGATTCGCCTATGACGAGAAACATTAATTATTCGAACATTTCATCTGTATCGTAGCTTTGTTCTACGAGCACGAGCGCGTGCCGTCCACTGGCGTACGAATGACGAAAGGCAATCGCGTGAGACGAATGCAAAATTTTCTGCTCGCTTGTGGTGCGGTTCAGGAACATCGTTCTCTTTTCTTCGCTGCGCGAAATCACCGACGCCATTGCGAACACGGGCTTGGTTTTCGCGATGGTTTGTTATTTTTCGTTTCGCTTTCAGGTCTACATGTTGTATAAATTTTCTTTCTTCTCTCGTGGAAAAGAAAATAAAGCTAAGAATACGCTAATTTTCAATAGTTTATCTTACTATCTGTATATTGAGAAATTTTCTATTAATCTTCTTTTAGACTGTATCAGACGCTAAATATTTTATCCAAGTTTTTTCAAGTATAATATCGTACAGTATCGCACAGCACGTATGGTTTGTTTATAAAATTGGTTGATATTTAACATCATGTTTTCCGTTATAATTCACCGACGATGAAGTCTGTGTGTTCTCGACGAAACGAGTGATTAGTGGAACTAGTTAATTTCAATATTTCACGAATTAATTTAGTAATAAGGTGTTAAAGCATCGAGTATTGTTCAGCTCTATACTTCTATGAATGTCATTTACGAACATATCGATAATCTCGACTATTCTAAAACATCGTTTTTCTCCGATGAAACAGATTTCATTAAAACTTCCGGACGAACAAAATGATAAACGTCTTTCTAGCAAATTTACTCCGAAATGAACTATAAATATATTTCCCGTGGCAAATTTTACTAGCTCTTCCTCCAAAGTAACGTTTCTAACTCGAGTTATTTAAAAAAGTACCGATAAGACTGGTTCAAATTGTCCATAGACATTTATTTTACGAAATATCAATAGAAATAAAATGTAGCAAAGCGAGTTATTTACCAGCTTAATATACGAAACTCAGAGCGTTTGACAAACTTGCTTATAAAGTTATTTATTAAATCATTCGTGTCACGAAGGGTAATATTAAAACAATTATTACGACGCGTAAAACCACTGCGGCCAACACAGAACATTATCCGACAATGCAATTAAAATCTTATCTGATTACTATAATCATTGACACATTTTTCGACTACTTTAAATCGATCGATCATACGCCGTCACTTTTCAAATATCCAACTCGAAATAAGTAACTGGCTAACTCGCCGTACGCTCTGTTTATGTTATACAAACTACAACTCCAACAATGGCAACTTCCATTTAAATTTCCATTTAAAATGAGCGATCTACTTCACCAACGATCGCCTAGCAATTCCATGTTTATCGAGCCTTGTATTCTCCTTTATGAATTCTATTAACCAGCTAAGCCGGCAACCACAGTCCCTCGAAAGCAGTCGGTGTGTTTTCCTTTCCCAACTCAGTCAACTTCGTACTGCAGGTATTCGTGCGAGCAGCTAGTTTAAAAAAGGCTCGATCCGCTTTCTTTCATTTCCCTGCGCCGCTTTTCATGAGAATACTTTTCTCGGTTGGTTCGTGCACCAGGCATCGCCAACCACTTTAGTAGGAACCGTGTAATTGCGACCGGTTCAAGAAACACTATCCAGAAGGTAAACGAGCAAACGGATGCTACCAGCTAGAAGAAACGAGCGGCGATCTGAGATAAAAACGACGTGTGTGTCACGTCGCGCGGCACCGTACGCTAATTCCGCGCAACCGACACGCTTGCTACGCCTTTTCGATTTTCTGCCTTAAGAATCGTATCAGCTTGCGCGTCAGGAACGTTTATCTTTGATTTTCTATTCTCTTATTTTGCATCGATCGTTTGAACGATTAACGCTGCAGTGTCGGTTCATCTAATTGTTCTACGCGAATATCTTCGCGATTTATTTCGGGTGCCTGATAGTGTTATGATACGCACTTTGGCATTTACCGGCAACGTATTTCACGTAAAAATTGTTTACGTTGAAAATGACACGCTTTCGTACCTTTGTGTTCGTGGATTTTTCTCGCTATTCGGTGAATTGGTCGTGAATCGAACGTTTTAACACAGTGGAAGAATCGCTTTGTTATTCGACGAAATTTTCCCATAACAGGGTCATCGAAGCGTTGGCAAACATCAATTTACGAACTTGATTAAGGCAGACATTTCGTTAGAGCTATAACGCTGGCAGTAAGAAAATTCCCTGCAACTTCTTCTTCCATCGTTTTCCCTCGCTTTCAATTGTCTTCTCGAATCCACTACTTACTACTTCACTTATTCCACCAACAAATGCACCGAACTAAACGGAGCTTTTCAACATAACTTCGAACTAATCAAAGCTGCGAGTACTAGCTTCGAGAGTCCTTTAAATTGCATTTCTTAATAAAGAGGATATTTAAACCTCCCTTTATTCTTTCTAGAAAGAATCCTTTATTTATTACACGATTGTCCTACTAATTAATCTGCTTCCTGCTTCGTCTTTCCTTTTCAATGATTCTTCTATTGAACATTTTACAAACACCGTTGGCTACGACAGTTCAAGCGGCTCACCGACAGAAGAATTTTATAAAACAACAGCAACGGCAAAGCTGCGTTTCTTTCTCGGCGACGAAGATCGATGACGGGTGACCTGAGAAAAAAATATCATCCGAAAATATTGCTACCGCGGTGTAATTTTCAAATTGTTTCCAGGGCCGGCGCAAGGCAGGTTCAGCGCGGAACCTGGCCCCGCGTTTTGAGAAGCTCCGTGGTTTACGAAAATTACTCAGTTAAAAAACACCGATTTTGATTAAATTTTTACAGAATGATGATACCATTAACAGATGCAAAACATTTTTTTTTTAGTACCGATGATTCAGTTTAAAGGAGCGACAAAAATCATCAAGGTTCGGTTTAACTCCATAAAATTCTCATATCCTGGAAACTATCTTAGATAAAAAATCCAGGCGCTCTCAGAGAAATGTACTTTCTAGAGAAATTAAATTACATCAATAGATTTTTTGCAAAAGTCATACATGATTACAAATTTTCTACTTTGAATTTTTTGCCCCTTGAAAGTGAATTATGGGTGCGAAAACATATTATTTGGATTTGTTTAAAAAACTGCTTTAAAAAATAGATAATATGTGACAGCATTCGTACATAAATAATTCCACGTTGTAAAATTTAAGTGTAGGGTTTGAACGTGTATTCAGGCCCCGCAAAATTGTTGAACCCGGCCCCGCAAAGGGTCCTGATTGTTTCTGAGAAAACACGAGAACGCTAATTAAAGGATGCGCATGTTTTTTTTTTTTTAAATTAAACTGCTTACAAGCCGAGATAAGGTGAAGACGTGAGAAGAAAAGTTCGCAACGAGAGTGTGATTACAGTTGCTAAGTTGGGAAATAAGACTGCAATCCTTTTGTCACCGTTTGCAGGCGATAAAAGCGTAAACATCTCGCGGTAACACGTCATGGGGTAGTTTGTTTCATGGCTCGTTTCAACGTTAAACGATGGCTACGATACCGTAACCCGACATCGCGTGTATAATTAGACGTTTAAAGAGCTACAACACACTGATGCGAGTCATTAGCTCTTTGCGTTTTACAACGAGCCTATAAGACAAATAAAATAGAAAAGAAGACAACGAATCGAACGTGAATTTATTTTTCTGTTTATATTCGATAAATGAGAATCTCGTCGGATATTAACGGAGAATGGTAACGAAGATACGAGAAATGAAATGTTTGGAATAAAATTCCAAAGATAGTCATATGAGCGAATTAAAGTTAAAAAGATGAAGGAAGAGGAAATCAGGCGGATGATCGCAAATCAGAATGATGGCAGTGGAACAATGGCTGCGTATAAATCCCGTTTACGTACGATCCGTTTCTTATCGCGGTCTTAAAAAGTTCCTCTCGCGACCGGCTAATTATCATTAATTAGAAAAGTTTTGCTCGTGCGCGCTGGCAAAAATAAGAATAAGAAGAAAGGGCGGGCCGTTCGCTTTTCGCGTGGCCTTAAAACTTTCGCGGCGAGAGGGCTCGTGATAAATTTCATTGTGAAACAATAATTGCAAACGCCAGCGGAGATAGCCGCTGGAGGTTCGCCACGGCCGCGAACGATGCAATTTGTATTGCTCGAGCAACGCCGCCCCATGGCGGGAGGGGGCAAAAGAGAAAAACAGGGAGAAACAAGGCGAAAAGAAAAAGAGCACAAGCCAATGCGCATTTACATCGCGGTTTCTTTTCGGTACCGTTTCGCGAACGATAAACACGGCCGTGATTAACGATGCTAAATATGCTTCTGCATTCCGTGTTCACCGTGGGTTTAATTCTGGCGTTTTAGACGCCGTAGGAAAACGACAGCCAACGGAAACCACGTTTTTCTCATTTTCTTTCTGCGTTCGTGCGTACCGTGCTTTTCACTTTCCTGATTTCTCAGTTATCGGTGAGTTTCGATCTGGAAATCGGTGGACAATCGGTCGTTTGCGTCGAGGATCTATCATCGGATCGACGATAAAAACGAACAAAATACTAATTAACGGTACGACGTACGTATGTCGTCTTGAATTTAATTAATTTGAAATTCAGATAGCCGACATTCTATCGAATGTTTAAACGAAGATGTTAGGCAGGAAAAATGTTTGTACACACGAAATTCATGGGAAAAAATGGACTGCTTTGTATGCAATACCTGCAATGCAATCTACGCTATCTGTAATCGCATAGAGATTGAATGATTTGCAAACTGAAAGCTCGAATATTTTTCGAATGACCAATTTTTGAACGTACGTTTAGGTCATCCGTTTACAAAAAACATTGAACATATACGAACAGATACGAGAGTTATCAGTTTACAGAGCAATGGTCCCGAAAGCGAGATAACGGGAAATTTAAAAAATTACCGTAACTTCACGAAGAAGGATACGTGGAAAGTAATTACATGGTCAAATTTATTCCCTTAAAATTCTAATATCTGTTTACCTAAAACGTTGTATACGTATAAAATTGTGAAAAGACGTAGTTAAATCCATATAACCCTCGCTATCTTTAAAACTTTAACACGAATTGATCAAGTTATCGGAAAGGAACGTAATTTAGAGGAAGTGTAACAGTAAAAACAAAGTATATGTCACTTCGGGTTTTATCAGAAGAAGAATTATATTAACGAGAAATAACAAATTACATTTGTAACATTTACCATTATGTTCTAGAGATTCGATTCAATTAATATTCGTTTGGTTATTCGGAACAGTGTCAATCCGGGTTTATCGTGGCTTTCCATTGGATTCGACCAATAATTTCGTAATTTGGTAAAATTTACCAACAATGTTCCACTTAAAATCGCATGTAACATAAACCGTATTTACGTTGATAGCCGATTAATTTGTAGTCATCGATAGGCAGCGATCCTGTTACAAATTTTGTGATAAACCAATATCGATAGTACCGGTAGATAATCGCGAATCTCTGTACTTTCGCAATAGCGTTCCATTTGCGTTTCAAGTGAGAAAAATAAATGGGAAGAATAAGCGAGAAAACATAAAAATAGAAATAAAAATATCTGAATGCGCCACTGTGGTTTTCGTTGCGAATGAAACTGACACGACGCTGCACGCATCAGATGACTGCTGTCGACAATTTCGCCTCGAAAAGCAGACTATCAAAATATAGGAATATTCGCGTTTCTATCAAGAAAAATATTTCTCTGCTATATAAAGATGAAAAACAGAGAATAAAAGGAGAGAAAATAGCGAAGATGCAGTTGGATCGCACTATCGAGCTTTATACGCAGCGATTATTTTTATTTCTTCCAGTAGGTTGAAACGAAATCTTTCAGTTTTTTCACAAAATAATCTCTAACGATGATTTACCTTACATCTTCCAACCTTGCACTCTTTGTCTTTTAAAGTAGACCTCCAACTTCGAACATGACGATTTTTTTATCTTATGTAAATTCAATTATCTTATTTAAACAATTTCTATGAAACTTTTCTCAAATGTGTGAATTTTTAATACAGCAAGTTTCATATTGTTAAGCAATATGAATGGTAAAAGGTAATAGGTTATAATACATTGAAAGATCAATTTTTTCTTTTCTTTTACTGACATATTATCTGTCGAAATAAAAAAAGTAATTACTCTCGTGACGATATAAAGATATAAATGGAAGCCATCGCAATATCGGTTAATAGATAAATATATGATCAATATATTACCAATATTTGATGTCGTGTTTGTAACGTTGTGTTTAATAAACGCTTAATTCAAAGGTTAACGAGTGCAATTAGTTATCATACATGTACTCGTTTCGAACTGACGATAAATATGAATATAAATTATCGACGTGTAAACATAATACAAAATAGAAGCAATTATTTATGACAAAATTACTTAAAATTAATTGAGTGTGATTCTCGAAAAAGTTATATCGAACCTCTGAAAATTCTAACTGATTTCCCAATTCTGTATAGAACCTGTGAGTTCTTGCAATTATATGGCAGTTATTATATTATAACTTTTTTCATTATCGCGCTCCGACGTAATCCAACACCACTGTATCTCTCTTCGCTAAGAGATTCGATTTTAATCCACGTGTTGTTAAAATTTATTCACTTTCACCATGAACATTGACAACGATCCTATACGTTGGTAATCCAAACAAAAATTTCCTTTTTCTTTTCTAAAAAAGTACAGCTACTTGAAAATAGGAAAAAGTAACTACCTAGCGTAGAAGTTGATCTCCAAACTCTTAAAACAATTCCATCTATAACTTAATAACCAGGCAGAGAAGATCACGCGAGGCAAGCAACAACGACGAGAAGAGCTGCGACTGCTGCGAGGCTATTTTGATCTTGCCAAAAATCCGACCATCACCAGAAGTATACTTTGCCGAACACAGCCTCGCTTTATCTGTACGTAATCTTAAATCCTGCCGCTGGAGTTTAAAAAGAGCGGTATAGCTAAATCGATAAAACCAAAACAGATAAAGGAAACAAGCAACGAGACGAATACACCACTCGTCTTTATCCATCGACTGCTTTGCTCATAACCGTCGGTAAACTTCGAAATCTTCTCTGTGCAAACGCTCGTAGTATTAAACTCTTGCCACGTTCGTTCGACGAAAAAAGGAAAAGAGAGAGAGAGAGAGAGAGAGGAAAAACGTTTGGAAACGAGTTTCACCGGGGGAGCTGTAACAAATTACCCGCGTCACGACCGCTGTCTTCTCTAATTTGCCCGAAATCAGTAAACGGCCAGTGCAAATTATAGGGGTGTCCCGTGAGCGCGCGCACGCGTGAACACCAACGCGAACAATAATTCGTCGTTGTCTTTGTAAACAATGTTGCAATTATTCCAGCTACAGCCTGAAAATTTGAATGGCTGGTATTCAAGCCTCGGCCTCATAAATCTCCCGATAAAACGATAATTATTTCAAAAGAGATAGGGTGGCAGGCAGTGGGGTTGAAAGGGAGGGTGTGCTGCGAGAGACAGGAACCATCTTCTCTGGCAATTTCTGCCAAGTACGAAAACTCGGTTACAAATTGCACAACGAGCCACCCTACGGCTTTGTTTCGCGACGATCAAAGCGACAACACGAGCCTGCGTGATAACATATCATTAATAACCCCCGGAGCGGGGTTTCCCTTTGGAAATTCAACTATGTGGCCCTTTAAATTCGTAAACGGTCAGAGGACGGTTGCATACGCTGTTATGACCATGCGATGATGTATGACCAACAGGGACTGATACGTTTCATTAGCCTGGAAACCAGTTTCGTCGCCTATGAAAGACGATTACCAGAAAGACTCGAGGGAGATCGTCTGAATCGAGAGGAGTGAAAATTTATCTTTCCGATATAATCTTCGACTTTGATCGACGCTCGTCAAAGGTTTACAAACGTGTTCTCTGATTCCTTTTGAAGAAGCGACTACGTGCTATCTATCAGTGTAGTATCGCGCTAAGGATAATGCGTCAAAATTCCCAGATATTCTTCAACGAGAATATAAATTGAACGTTTGGTCGATCGTTTGAGGTCGTAATTACGATTTAACGAGAAGATCACGAGTTTGGAATTAATTACAGGTAGATCATAATAATATGCTGTAGGCATTTGTTTAATCAGTTACTACCTAACGTTAAATTCAATTGATATTCGAAATTAAACTTTCCTATTAAATGAATTCTCACGCCTCTTGAAAATGAATAACATATTTAACAAATGAAATGCAGTCATTTAACAAAATTATTTTACATTATTTACTACGTACATTAGGACACGTAGATAATATTTAAGATATTAATTTGCTTCATTTACGTTTTGCGTATTCCATTTTCTATTATTTCTACTATATGATTATGTATACGTGTATATACATACGTTACAGGGAAAGTATTTTCTAAATATCCAAGCCTTTGATAAATAACTTTAGCAGGCGTACAGAATTATTCTATTTAATTTCACTGCATTTCACGTGTCGGAATACCAAAGGAGGTCACTTAATGCTGAACAGTTTGTGATTAATTTCCTAACACCTTACAAGTTTCCCGCACAAAGTTGTGCAAGTAAAATGTAATTAAACAGTAAAGTAAATGATCTCGATTCTTATACTTTTACAAAAAATTCACCATACTAAAATTGAAAAAAATCTGCAATAAAACAATTTTTAATGAAATAACAGGCTAATGTACAGTAGCAGACGCGAGATATCAAATAGTTTCGCATTACCTTCCGTGCATTTTATACTTGATATTGTGCGCATTCTCTGTGACATTATAAGTTATGCACTCTACACTTTGCATATACATATATGAATCTTTATGCAGCATCGTCCAGTAATCATTAATATCTTAATATCTGCAAGAGTTGGAGGAAAGCTTGATGGAAGACGCAAGAGGCTGGGAATAATCACTCGTTTCTATAGATGTCTCTATCTGTATTAATATCTTCATTATTTATAAATCCTAGACTTTATTTTGTAAACGAAATTTCAAAATAGAATTAATACTTGGCGATCCGTCTTTAACCTTGTTGAGGTTGAGGTTGACTGATTGAAGAACGAGTGGATGAATTTATAATAGAAAGTATATTGAAATAATTAAAGGTATAAGTTTATGCTGATTCAGATCCTTACTCTCTTAGTGTTACTAGACAATGGAAAGATAAGGAGCACGTTCATATATTTATAACGCAAGGATATTACCAAAAATTTGAGCTTATAACTTTGGTTAGATGCTACAGGGAATACAAATAGAAATTTGTTTATTAGTTCCTTTGTTTCTAGACCTTGCAATCCAAAACATAATGTATATTCAAGGGTACAATAATATGCATCTCTCTTTATTTAGAATATTTCTGCGTAATAGCAATCTTCACGTCACGGATATACATAAATAAAGATGTATAGTTTTTCTTGAAGTAGTTACTTCAACAACTTTGACTGCCGCATTGGTCATATATGACTGGTCACTATTTCTCC
>CM026162.1:3892356-3902783 GCA_014825975.1 Bombus haemorrhoidalis | reverse complement strand
AAAAAAAAAAAAAAAAAAAAAAAAAAAAAAAAAAAGGGAACAAATCTTGCATCTAACGGTGCACTGTGTTTTGCATCCATATCTTTGAGGGGTAATCTACGAATATTATTATAAACACATTTTAGAAAATACTCGGAAATGCTACTATATAATCATATAATTGATGTTAGAAGCATGAACATACCTTACTATTATATGTAGAATAAGCAAATACCGTTTACTATTATCTTCTACACTTTTCAACGATATATTCTACACGTTTTCTTTACAACGAAATAACGAATGCGAATGATTTGTTGAAATAAACGAAGCCTTGTTATAATACGTCGCTAACTGATAAAGACAAAGCGCCACGGTGGTCACCGGTGATCACCAATAAGATAAACGGTCCATTGGGGAAGAATGTTGTCTTACATCATCAATTTATTATTATTTTGCCATTATATGCAGCATTGTAGCAGTGTCCAGGTCACGGATATACATAAATAAAGATGTGCAGTTTTTCTTCAAGTAGTTACTTCAGCAACCCTAAATCTTCTTCTATCGAAACAACAGGTACCGTGTCTGCTACCCCAGAAACCAGCACGATATATGTACAGCGTAATGTGTATATGTGTTCGTGTGTGTAGAATGACCGTGGTCGGTGCAATGGCAGATTACGATATCCGAGCAGTTTGCGGAGGCGACGCATACGATTTTAGTTGTGCCGCGTGATAAATTTTCGCGTTAAAACAATAATTATAGAACACATCCGGAGATATAAGAGTGCAAGGCCTGGCGTATCTTCGCACGCGTCAACCAGCAAAGACCGTATGCTCTTCTAGTTATTAGATAGAAGCGAAAATGATGCGATGCAGAATTGTTTACATCTTTCGAGATATACGAAGAGACATCAATTGGTGTGCGCGCATCAAAAAGTACAATCGAAATGCCTGGAGAAGCTGTCGAACCTTCGCTCTGTTTCGTTGCGAACAGACATCCGGCTGCGCGTCACGAGCTAATTTGATTAAACGCGATTGCCGCACGAGCGCAAAGTGGTTTGCCTCGCTCTTGTTATGTATATACGATATACAGAATCCGTATAGGTGCTTTGTTGCTGGCATAAAGCAGCTTTATCAAGGTTCTTTAGGACAAAATAATACAAATCAGGCTTCGATTTTTGTAGGCAAATAATTCGATAAATATATCACATACTATATGTATAGACGTATAGGCAGCATTTATTGTAACTTGTGACTAAAATTTCATTTCGCTACGTGTACACGATGTTACGTTCGTAAACGAAGAGTTTTGAAACACGTCACTCAAACAGCCGCAAGTCACTCGTTCCCATCGATTATAACGCAATCGATCGATAGCCGACATTCACCTGCGGCCAATTGAAACCTCGATTTCCTTACGCCTCTTGTTCGTCTTTATTAACGTCGCGGCTTATTGTTAGTCGTAATCGCTATTTACAATGCTCATAAATGTACTTTCGTTCTCTCTCTCTCTCTTTGTTATCCTCTTCGTTTGAAAAATATGTTCGCTATTTGTATCTGTGTTTCATTCGTATGATTAATCAAACGAAGTGGGCACTAATAACGATTAACTCGGAGATTCATGCCATGTGTCATGCGAGTCTGATTCCACTCTCAAAATTACGGAAACCTGCTGGAGAATTATAGGAACGAGGGAGGAACTACGCGTGGGTACAATTGCAAAAGCCCAGCACCGCTGGAATTGTCGGTCCTTTGTTAAACCCGAGGGGAGTTGTAATAAGCACAATGAAGTAGAATCAAGTATTATGTCATCTAATGCGTCTAATTAAATTCCTGCCGGCGGCAGCGAGGAGGCCGGCTTTAATTGCAAAATATAATTCAAATAGCAGTTAATATACCTTCTTCGCTGCTTTACGCACCACGGTCCAAGTAATTATACTCGCTTTAGGTGCTGGGAATTATAATGTCTCGATAAACCGCGGTAATTCTCGGAATTTCAACGAGCTGATATTCTCCTTTTGCTCTCCTTTCTCCTCAGTTTTCTATTACGCGGTCCACAGTCGATATAAAACAAAAAGGTTATTAAGATTTAACCGTCGCTTTGCTGATTTTTTCTTTTCCCAACAAAATCCATTATTTCATCTATTTTTCAATTATAACGGAAAATCGTTTCTAACGCGACGATGATTGCCATGTTTCTAATACTCTATTACCATCGCATTCTAAGACATTAATTGATAGAAAGTAATTAGCCGGCGGAACACTTCATTCTGCATTAGGTACGCTTGTAAACGTAGAATCCATTTACTTGCGTGCCATGTATTCCAATGATCTACCGCAGCTTGTTTGAAGTAGAATTTGCTTTATCACTGCTGTTAGACGAAGATAAGGTTGCCACGCTTCGAACGTTAAACGACCTTCGTGAATCGGAACGAACACACGCAACGTTGCTCCTCTTTTCGATATTTGTTATAATTGACGGTAATACGTTTTGGCCGGTGACGCGCGTATCTTCGAAGCTTTTAACAAAACGTTTTATATCTCATTGATATCCTCGCATATCAGAATTTCAATTTCATTTCTATCGAATTTTAACTTGTGATCGAACTTTACAATTACGATACAACAATTTGCCTTTCTTTCTCGAAATCTCTGATACCAAAGCCGGAATAACCGAAGGAAGAAACGTTCTGTAAAATTTCCAAACGTTCATTGTGCTCGATTTTCGTATGCCACGGGATTGAAAAATCGTGAAACAAACCAGCAGCGGGACGAATCATTATTTTTCCATGTCACTCAGCGCAATTACGAAGCTCTTTTATCGCTTTTCCTCAAACGTATTGCACGCGTGCCCGCAGCTCGATTGGCAAACGCTACACGCGTTTCACACCGCACCGCCCCCTCGTTCGGCTAATTAAATTAAATTAATGAAACAACGGGAGAGGCTGCCGCGTTAAATCGCGAACGTGCATAATCGTGTTGTGTGGCGATAAAGTTGCGAGCCATGGAAAAGTTGCGCGGCACACGATAAATTCTATGATGAAACAATAATCGTCCGTTGGCGAATAGCCGCAGGGTCCTCTGTTTTCGGACATAATTCGCGGCCAGCGGGAAAACTCGAGCGTGCAACGTCGCGTCGCGTTTACTCGCGCTATTGTTACGTGGCGATCAAAGCGACCACGCTCCCGGCTAACCGCACCTCCGCTTGCTAACTTATTGTTAATAACTGGCTGCCGGATCGAGGATGCGGCGTGTCAAATTAGCACACAAAAGGAAAGAACAATATCGCGACGTACAATGGTTGCGCGAGCTCAAGACCGGAGCGGGTACGTCTCTGCGTTTAGATTGTTCGAGATATCATGTGTTTTCGAGATTATCCTTGCGTTCTGATGCATTCGAAATATCTAGTATCCAGTGGATTTGACACGTGAACAGCGAACACACTGTCACAGAAATTAGCCTTTGGCAAATATTTCACTAGCCAGCTAATCGTTCACATAACATCAGAGATTTATCGCTTCGCTGTTGTCTCGTCTGCCTCCATATCGAACGATAGGTAATTCATTTTTTAAGCAGTAATTATCGAACGCAATAAATTCCTAGGGCTGGCATTCGATATCTCGCATCCTTTCAAACATTAATTTCCATCCGCTATATTCCATTCACTGATAAAATAACGAAAGTTCGCCGGTATGCTCGTATATGAACATTTACTCGGTGAAAAACGAACTTTTTGCAACAATTGTGTAATTTCGCTTTCGTGTCGTTCATCACTCCGAGATTGAAATTCAATTTTCCATGAAATACGATTCATTGATTCGAAAAACGCTGCCCCTTCCCCAAATGTCGAAAATATAGTAACAGCCGTGTGGTTTCTATTTAGAAGCCTCGGAGAAAATGAAAGATTATCAAAAGGTTATAAATTGAACAACGTTTAGCGAAAACGTTTGATCAAAAGGAAGCAATTCGGTACGCGTGCCGATGAATATAAACACTGACGCGATAACCTACGATCGATATTTTTAGAAAATGCATAGAAATGCGCGCATCAATAATAAATGCATAAACGTATCGAGTTTCAAAGGTGAATTCATCGTTTAGAAATGATAATGAGATATAGAAGAAATTCGCGCGCATGAACCTTTCACGTTATTTTCAAGTTTCGTTGGAACGCATTATCGAAACGAGAAATTGACTTTCGAAGTTTTATTCCGTCGACTATGTCCTATACATATAATTCACCTTATAAATTTATAAATCTTCGACATCGCCAAAAGCATCAAAAGGGACAGGTATTTTAAATTTAGAGCCAATCTAATTCGGCCAGTTTAACGTTTATGGGCGATTGACGTTGTCTGACGTCGTATCGTAAAGACGGCTATGAAAGACAGTCGTCCAAAAAGAGAGTGGAAAGTCTCATTGCAAATACAACTGAACGCCAGTCGCAAACACCTGCTATAATTCTCGACAATTTTCCTGTAACAGGTTTAAGGTTGTTTAATTGCTACGAAGCGTTTGTCACGCATTCGTGCTTTTCCTTCTTCTTCTTCTTCTTAGCTCGAAAGCATTTCGAAAGTTCCTCATGAACGAACTGTAACAACCTCGCAGCTGATGTTCGTGCCACGAAATTGGTTAAAGCGAAACTCCACATTCTTTCTAGTTAGGCACGATTTATTAGACGGACGCAATTTTCTTCTCTACGTACGCTCGAGTACGTTTTACACTCTATAACGCTTCGTTTTAACGCTTTTCCTTTAATCGTGATTTAAGTCTACATTCTTTCATTTCTTTTCATCCTCGATCAGTGTAAAGAACGTTCTACATCATCGCAATTTCTAATTATATGTAATTATATGTAAATAATTCTTTCTCTTTTTTTAGCTTTACAGCCCTGAGATTTGAAATTTCCGTAAAAATTTAATGAGAATTTCCACTACGTTCCACCATATCCATCTCTTTATTCTATAGCTGTAGTTCAAATATAATTTGCTTCCGTCGCACCTGCATTTTATAGTTCTCCGAATCATGTTCGTGGTGTACATTAATGTACATATTAGGTTGTCCGAAAAGTGTCTTTCCTTCGCAAACGTGTTTTTTACAACAGTGCACCTTCGTACAAACGTGGAATCAAGTCTGTGAAATGTCGCGATGTTTATCTCGACAGAACAAAATGGATCGTACGTAATTCGACAAAATAATATAAAACGAAAGAAACTTTTCGGACAACCTAATACATGTTATACATTTACGTAGCGTGAATTATGTTGATCACGGCAAGCGTGTCGCATCCGTAAATCATCGATTTTATGTTCCCTTTTTCTTGTTCCTCATTATGACAAGATTTCCTGTTGTCTTTTTTCACTTTCCGGAGAAAATGTTCAAAGTACCGCGATGGCGAATCATCTTCGAAAGTTTAATGGACCGGCAAATCCCGACGAATTGTCGCCAAGTTAAACATTTAAATCAAACCCAGCGTTTCTTTACGCGCGATATACGCGCCGTGAATTGTCTGAACAGATTAGACGAATCTGGTTGTATTTTTGAAATAACGATGGATTTATTAGTCCATTGATAAATGGACAGTAATTGTTAGTATTTCGTCGATGAAAGATAATATGCTTATGTCTAGGCATGCAGCGGCAAAACACGGTTGTTTACAGAAAGAAAGACAACGGTAAAATACACCCTCACGAATTTTCCAAGATATCATCGCGAAGTAGCTTAGTGACAACCGGAAAACTAACAGCGAACTTGAAGTATCTGTGAACTTGAATAAAGCGTTAATATTAGGTTGTCCGAAAAGTTTCTTTCGTCTCATAAGGTGATAATAGATGAACAATAATTTCTGTTTTATATTATTTTATTAAATCAGGTACGATCCATTTCTTTCTATTCCTATTAGTATGTTCGTGCCTAATTCAATAAACTAATATAAAACAAAAAATATTGTGCGTCTACTATTTGCTTATAAAACGAAAGAAACTTTTCGGACAACCTATAGCATGGTAAAACGAGAGAAAAAAGAAATATTCATTTAATAAAAAGAAATACTTGTACCTATGCATTTAGCTCGTAAAAATGATCGAAATAAAACATAAGTCATAGAACGAGTATTTTTTTTTATTTTAATGCAGTAAGAACCAATTTGTTGAAAAACTTGAAGACTTTCTTTCGCAATCTGGCTCCTATCTAATGTTAACTAGAGTTTCCGTATATAAACTGTTTTGCTTTGACAAATGAATTATACAATAGCATCAGTATTATAGCTATTTTCACAGAAGGAATGCAAGAGCGTAATAAGCCTGCTCCTTCGGTAATAAGATTTCTTTTTACCGATAGCAGAATAGTTTCGCTACCTGCTGCCATTATCCGAGTAACTTTATAATTTTATTCACAATTACGATTATTGAGATATAATTATACTTTTGTGTGCTAGACTAGATTGGCCGCGTAGTAGTGACACACGTATGTGAATATGAGTGTGCGGAAGTATGTGTGTCTCGAAAAACAGATGAATGTAACTGTTCCGTTGGCAGTGTGGTATGGAAGATGGTGAGACAAAGAAAGTGCTGAGACGCGTGCAAATGTATATCGACGAAGATCTTGTAAATCGTTTATTAAATAAATCTAAAACTATCTTAATATGAATACTAAGTGTAATCTTAGCGTTTCTTTACTTATATTTCGGCAATTAAGGTCCACAATTCTCAACAACGATTAACCGTTTATCGACTCGACGATGAGCGAATACCACGACGCTTTTCTTTTTTTCACTTCCACATTTTGATATCGAAGTTGCTGCTGCTTTTTACGCAAAGCGTATTATATTGCACTTTGGTTGCCTCGCACAGGCGAAATCACTCGATCTTCCCTTTTCACGGAATACACGTGGTGGATGTGCCGGTCCAAACGTTGCTTAATTAATTCGTAATTTTGGCACAGCGTCGAATCCATGGAGATTCTCCGCGGAAGTTACCGTCTGTTTCTCCGGAAGCGGTCGGTCCTCGTCTCTTTCACGATTCGGAGGACGAACGCGAGCGCGCACACACGATGGAAACCGCATCTCGAGTCTATTTCAAAGTCACGACAAGCTCGCCGCACGACACAGACGACCCGATTAACCGACAGATCGAAATAAGCTCCGGCGCTTAATTAAGGCTAATCGAGTTAACGAATATACTTGCTGTACATTGCCGACCCCACCCTCAACCACTTCCACGAGCTTCTCGCCGATGTGTCTTGATACCAATCTATAGTTGCAGTCTGGCGTGCTACCTGGAAACCGAGGCTTACCCTCCAAATTAGCCTATCCTCTGTCGTGTGCTTCCTCTTTCTCTCTGATTCCCTGTATTTCTCTCGATAGACTGCCTTTCGTGGCTAAACGCCGCTTCTATGCGCAGCTATTTCGTCGCAATTACTCATAATAAGTGGCCTCTGCTTCTCATCGGAACAGCGAATCGGTCCTCTTCTCTTTAGCGTCAGATTTTTAGTGTTGAGTTTGAGGGAGAGAGAGAGAGAGAGAGAGAGCGTAAGAGAATTTTCAGGCTTTCAGGAGTTGAGAATTATTCGTAAATTTAAATTTATTAATCTCGTGGAAAAACGTTTGACGTGAAAAAACGTTACACGGACGTTTCGGTGTAGAATGTGGAAAAATTGGCTTCACCGAAAAATTGTTGTCCGTCGTTACGAGAACTTGTTTGTCGTTGAAACGCGAGGCAGAAAACGTTATTCTGTTAAAAGGTTTCCAATGATGCAATCCTCTCTTTAAAACGCAGAATCAAGGGCCACTTGGTTAGTTCGGTTGTTTTGACACGGCATCACACCGAATTGCAAAAGTGGTTAAATATTTGTTCGATTGATTCGCTTTCCCTTGAAAATTAGAAAGGTGTTGCAGAAACTGTAGAAAGTTGACTTTCTATATACTGATTAATAGAATTTCACGGAAATGCAGGCAGACGACAAACGAAAATCCACAATTCCACTATAACGTATCCTTGCGGAACATTTTCGCGTAATTCCGCCTGTTTTTCTACGTTTGATCCGATAATTTAATAAATAATTTGTCGAAATTTCAAATTGCCGTAGCTTACTAAGAACGTTATTACCTCGTTTAATAATATTGTGAAAATACATTCAAACGTTCTTTTAAATTAATTTAAACTCTTGTCGTTCCCTTTCCCCCTCTCATTTTTCCCTTTTATTTCGCTGTACGTTCAACTAAATTCAGCTGATAGACTGAGCGTAAAAAGAACTTGCATCGTTTGAAGAAATACTTCTATTTGTTTTGGAAGAATTGTTTTCGAGTGCATATCATATTAGAGATACACAGAAAGAAGGTACTTTGTGAGACAAGGAGAATTCTTTGCATCGCAAGCGCCGTGAGGGAGTTTGCTTCCGCGGAGAGAAATCGAGGAATGAAAAAAAGCTTGACAACCAGAGTCATGCGATTTTATCGTAAATAAATAAACGAGATGTAGTATGCGCGAGCGCGGAAAATATCTCACGTCACATCGCTCGAAAATACTGTAGAATACTTTCCAGCGATTTATCGGCTAATCTTATCCTTCAAATAGGGACGATAGAACAACATTTTACTTTATCGATAAGTTCGAACTGGAATTGAAGAAATAGTAAACGCGTTCTTTCGTAACGTACATATAGAAGACTATAGTGTAAGAAACGAAAATAATGGTATTTGCAACAATAGTTCGAGGTTTGGAAATTTAATCGTGATTTTTATTGCGAGTGTTGCAATTGAGCAATGATACGAAATTGATAAAACTAAACGAAAGATTTGATTTATGATAGACTCGTGCAATGATAAAATTGAAATTTAATAATAAATGCGCACTATGCGATGTTGGATTAATTTAATCCTATTACATAATTATGAATAATCAAGTTATTGTTACATAATTATAGAAACGCATATAATTCCTGATAAAATACATTATTCAAATATCCCTAATTAATCATACAAATATCGTCCCTATCTAGGTAACGTTAGCAGCGAATGTCAAATATAATGGGTAACTTTGAATTAGAATATTCTAAAAGTATGTTCATTCCTTGTTTCATAAATAACGTCATTTTGTAGATCGCGTTCATAGCGGAATAATGGGACTGATGAAAAAGGCGAGTAACTTTGAAATTTTCACGTGCAGCGATCCGGAGAATGCGGATCAAATTTCTCCTATCGAAACTTCTTCGATGTTAAACCGTAACATTTTCATTTCAACCGATCAATCATTCGACGAACGAAATCATTTGAAACTTTGCCAAAGGAACGCAGAAACGTTTCAACGTGCGTTGGACCGTTTCGTCGACTCTTTTGTCCAACCAAAAAAAAAAGAAAATATTTTATAGCGCCGTTTGGCCGAGTTAGAGAAACCGAGGTAGAAAATCAACAGTTAGGCGAACAGTTTACTATTAGATAATATTCCGTGTAAATATGGAATGGCTTTTACCGAAATGAATAAATTATGCCCGGTCTCATAGTCGTCGCTCGTCAATACCAATTTCCAACTCTCGAACCAGATTTCTGGCTGGCAGCCGAGACCCGAGACCAGTCGACGAAACTGGCTTCTCTCTTGTCGAACTCTGGCGTTAGCTATACCGCGCTGTGCTACATCGCGTCACCATCTTCTGTCGTGTAGCCTCTTATCGACAATTTAATAGAGCACCTCCTGGGCATTTCGATCATTTTCATTCCGATGAAATATAGAGAAGAGACCGCGAATTAGCCGCGTACATTCTCGCGTTCTCAAGGAGATGCGTTGTGTTAATTATATACTTAACGCGTTGAAAGTTCTACACTTGTTCTAGTCCGAGCTGAGATTCCAGAGATCTTTTTGAAAATATTTTTCTGAAACTATACGACTGTTTCTAGCGATTCGATAAGTACAGCTCCGTGCAATTTGAGTAAAGTTGTAAATTATTATTTTGTTGTATTTCTATAAATGGAAATAATTTTTTCCTACTAACTTTTCATCCACTACCAATCGTACTTGTCGATCCAATATCGTATAATATTAATACGACACTATACCTACTTGGAAGTAAACGACAAATCAGGATCATAACTGCTATTTGTTCTTACCTGAAACAAAAGAGAAAAAAGGTGCTTTAATGTAGCTTGGTATAAAAAAAATTGACAAACAGAGAAAGTATCACAAAATTAATTATTAGGTTGTCTGAAAAGTGTCTTTCTTTTACAGATACATATTTTACACATCTTTATACTGTAGCGGCATATGCGTCTTAGGATATTTCGATTCGAAGACACTTCACGTGGTTGTTTTGCAACAGAGGATTAACATTGTACGACGCACATAATGTAATGAACAAACTCTGGACAAAGCAATTTCGCAGGAACGTGCAACCCACGATATGCGAAAAGCTCAAACCTTTCGGTACCCCTCTCGACCAGTATAAATAGACGACCAT